>JAOEHY010043891.1:0-25635 GCA_025447955.1 Psilopsiagon aurifrons | reverse complement strand
GAGGCACTGGAATGGGTTGCCCAGGGAAGTTGTGAATGCTCCATCCCTGGCGGTGTTCAAGGCCGGGTTGGACATAGGCTTGGGTGACATGGTTTAGTGTGAGGTGTTTCTGCTCATGGCAGGGGGTTGGAACTAGATGATCTTAAGGTCCTTTCCAACCCTATTTTATGATTCTATGATTCTGTAAGTATCAGTGACCCTAAGGGGTACTTAATTGTTTTTGTTTTACTTTGAGAGTTGTACAAAATAATCAAAGGACAGAAACATGTCTGCTGGTCCTGAGAGCTTTTGTTTGTTCCAGTAACAGGTTAAGCATGTTACAGAAAGTTTTACTGCACTCTTTACTTTTTGCTTCAGTAAATGAATATTTCTGAAAACAGGATCTAGTACACAGTATTTATGCCAAAATAGAGCTTCCCTGTTATAAACTTAAAATTGAAAATTATCCTTACTCTGTCTTCACGATGTATATAGAATTGTTACTATTTAATAAGGAAACATCTTGTAAAATCTTCATTAATGTTTGAAAAGGGTTTGCTACAGTTCCCAACTTTCTGTAATATTCTTATTAAGATTACTTTTTTATTCCTGAAAATTGTCTTTTATTATAGAATGTAATTTTTGCTAAAAAATATGACCACGATGTTCTATAGTCTATAGAAAAGCCTAAGTCTTGCAGTCCTAGCAGAACTGTACTTGCTTATGGCTTTCCTGTTGCATTTGTGCAAGAACTGAAGTTCATCAAACATTCCAGAGCTCTCATGCAAAGGGGTACAGGATGTTCTTTTGTGATCTTTATTATGTGCAACTTAATAAAGCATACAAAGCAATTCCAAGATAGCTCTTTCTAGCTACAAAACAGAAAAGTCAATCTTCCATTTCCACATGCTGTGTCTTCTCTGCTCAGCAGATGTAAGTGGAATTATATAAGGGAGTTCATTCTTCATTTTTCTTGGAGTGTATTTATTATTACTCCTTTATTGGTATATAATTTTTTTTCTTAATATTTTAAAGAAGTGAATTAGGATCACAGAATAGTCAGGGTTGGAAAGGACCTTAAGATCATCTAGTTCCAATGCCCCTGCCATGAGCAGAAACACCTCACACTAAACCATGCCACCCAAGGCTCTGTCCCACCTGGCCTTGAACACTGCCAGCAATGGAGCATTCACAGCTTCCCTGAGCGACCCATTCCAGTGCCTCACTACCCTTACAGTAAAGAATTTCTTCCTTATATCCAGTCTAAACTTCCCCTGTTTAAGTTTGAACCTGGTACCCCTTGTCCTGTCACCACGTTGAGCAGTAACGTAACAAAATGCCTCTCTGTTCACTTCCCCAGCACTGGCCTGTTTTTTACCCAGATAAAACTTGTCTTATATGTAAATCTTAGAGCCAGAAGATGCAAAAATTCTGCAATTGTTAAATAACTCAGTGAAAAAATGGTAAAGCTCACATTACAAAGAGAGAACCAAAAATCATTTTGTGCTAGTCAAGAGGCTTTTCTGTGTGCTGAGTTTTGTTATCCAATGCTCATATTACAGATGACTTCCTCACACTGTGACTGATCCATGCTCTAAAGTGTATTCTTGGATATCAGGTGTCCAGGTAATGAGTAAATCAAATTGGAGGATAATAGTACGAGTACTGGCAAGCTGCATAGATTGGCATTGGTAAACAGGATTCTGCAAGAGCTTTGGAGCATGAAATGGGAACTGTGCTGTATTTAAACGAGGATTAAGCTGAGTTCCTTGACAGCATAGCATAGGCATAAGCAATGCCTTCAATAAAAGCTATGAAGAAACTAGGAAGCTGATTCTCATCAGATGATTTATATTGAGTAGGCAAGGGGGCAGGGGATTTTGCAGTCTTTTTTGAGCTGTAAAGGGACAGATACTGAAGAACTTTACTGAACATGGCATTTTGGTGATTTTGCAACAGGTCTCTTGAGGCATAGCTTGCACAATTTTTTTAGACTGTTCCCTGTGCAAATCTAAGGGATGCAGCTTTTATGCATTTACATCAAACCTGGGGGAACATCTGAAGCATGACTGCAACAGTTATTTAGCTATAGAAAGTAAATCAACAGAGTTTTTAATAAGAAACTGGGAGACACTTTTAGGGTCCTGCCTGGGCCTTTTTCCACATGGCTTATCAATGTTGCAATGATCTAATTCTTGCTTTCACTATTTTAGATTTTATGTCAGAGTCAGGAAGGAATGGTATCTGATATTCCTGTTGCTAGCATGTGTGTATGCTGCCATTATTGATCTGCAGCCATCATTTTAAATACACTTGCTTTGAGTACCATTTTAGTGGGGTGGGTTATTTTTCAGTATCATGCTGGCTTTTGCTTCATGTTTGTTTTAAATATTATTCTGAAAGGCCCTTCCTGCATGGAAACGTGGGATTTGAGGCTGCAAGACAGATACAGACAGTGATAGCAGGATGATGATGATAATAGTAGTAATAATAATACATACATTTTGATTATAGTTGGTGACGTTTCCTTAGCAGTTTGGTGCTCTGCAGGAACAAACAGCAAAACTGACAGCAGCATGGTTTGTCTACAGGAAAGACTTTAGACAGCAAAGTATTAACAAGAGTTACTACTGATTGCTGATAAACTTTTCCCATACAAAAAGAAAGCTTGCAATGGTTTCTGCACCTGCTAGGAGTACCCTAGCAACATCACTGGGGGAACTCTGTGCCATGGCTTTTTCTGAGTGCTTTTTGTTGAACATAGCAGCAGTTGTAAAACAAAAGTCAAGAGCAATTTAAGCTCTTCAAAGTGCTGCTGCTTAATTAATTTACTCAGACAAATGTTTGTGGTGGTGTTTTCTGCCTCAAGGATAAATATCAGGTTGCAGAATCATCCACCAGCCCATCCAATAGCAGTTTAGTTAAACGTGAATATCACTTAATCTAAAATGTCACTTTGTACTTGCAGGAAAATTAGTATTAGCATTTAACGCTAATTTTTCCTTGTGAACTAACCAGGAGTCCCTGCCATCTTCTGCCTCCTCTGGCAGCTGGGGGCTTTCTGTACACCACAGAGCAGGGAAACTCAGATCACTACCAGGTAGCAGGAACAGACCATTGTTCCATTAAAGAAATAGAAGAAAGCTTTTCTTTTTTTTTTCGATCTGAGAAGTTGTATGCAGTCATTGTCCTACTGCATGCACAGGCTTCAGGTGAGTCCCTGCTTTGGTCTTTGTCATCAGCTTTCAGGGAAAATACTTATTTCAGGTTTTTCTGCATCATTTGCTGGAATCATTGCAGAGGTTCTTGCTGGGTTTGCTCTTACTGGCCTTGCTGTCTTGCAAAGGGGAGAAGGGCAATGTTTATTTTTGTGGTTTATGGATGGGAGAGTTGAGATGAAGGACTAAGTAAGCCCCTTTTCAGCCCTTTAGGCTGGGGCTGCAGTTACTGGGGGGGGAGCTGGGCCACCCTCTCAGCCCCTCCAAGCTTCTGCTTTCACCATGCAGAACAGGGGCAATATTGCTGTCTGTCTCTCACTAGGAGAGATGGTGATGTAGCCTAAAAAATGCATGCAGTTTTAACAAGAGTTTTTGCCCGTGGTCCACTTTGGTAGATAATTTCTAGTTCTTGAGTGCAGTAAAAAAGTTGGGATTTTTACCATTTCTATACAAGAAAGGGACAAACCTATTGCTGTTCTTCTGCCCTCATCCTCTGCATTCTGATTTGGTGACAAGATTTTGTACTTAGATTACTGGATATTTAACTTTTTCATTAGCTACTTGGAAAATATAGATTCTGTATGGTTTTATATGTAAGCCATCATCTAAAAAGTCAGCAGTCATCAGACACATCTCTCTCAGCTCCCTGTTTATTAAGCTAAATGATGCTTTAAGCTAGAATTTACCAAACAAACATGCTTAAGGTATCCTTCTGTTTCCTTCATTACAAATGCAGTTGAAAAATGCTAGTACTTCTCTTAGAAATTTTCAGTGTCATGCTTACTAGAAAAAATGAAACACTATTCCATCCAAGCAATATTTTTTTTTTCCCCCTCCTTCTTCAGGTGATGTGACCCCTGTTCTCATGAATCCTCTGTCGCAGTCACGCTCCATTTCTTTGGCAGAAAGAATATGCCGTACCATATCAGACATGAATGCAGATCTTGTGATGGTCACCCAGGAAACTTTAGTGGAGCAGCTAGTGAAAAATTATCCAGGTGACGTGCTCATTTCTCCCTCCTTTTAAAAGTGACTGAACCATCAAGATTGAATATATTGAATGATACTGGGCAAGTGATCACTGAATGTTTACCAGCAAAGCTGACTATACGAAAGAATATAAATTAACAGGCAACTGGTAGAACACATGCATGAACATCACTAACATTGTCTTGAATGTAATCCTTTTTACAGATTTTAATAAATCATCTTTGAAAATAAGAGGGAACTGAGTGCAATAGCAGGTTGAGAGTATGCCCTTTCTAGAGGGTGGAAAAGCATAGATGAAGTATTATGTGCCGGATATGGAGTAGCACAAAATACACTGTGTGTCAGATCACCAAGACTTTGAATCCCCCTTTAAGAGATGGGAATATAGCTGACTTTAGCAGCAAAGGGACTGTGTAGGAGTCTACATCTGGTATTTCCTATCAAAGAAAACCAACAAGCCTCAAATTCAGTCTTTTGTTTCAAATTCCAGTCCCTTCCCAAAATCAAATTACTTACACTAAATGTAATTCTGATGGGATAGCAGCACCTTCCCTTAAATGCTGTGGTTTCAATCTGAAAAATGTTCAGTTTCCCTTAGATCTGCAATGTTGAAGTGTGTGTGTATGTGTGTACATAAGACTTTGTAAAGGCTCATTATGACTCTCTGCAAGAGGTTGCTTTGTTTGATAATGAGCTTCCTCTTTTGAATGTTCTTAATCTTACAGCTCTGCAGACATTACATACAGATTGATCTGGTATGCACTTTCAGTAGCGGGAAAAATGTGAACGCAACCCCATAAAGTGCCTCAGAACCCTGCTAGGTACATGATGTAGTCCATATGTACACTGAGAAACCATAAGCTAGCATTTTTAGATCAGCCAGGAGCTGCACACTCAAATTTGGAGGGAGAGAGCATATTTCTTGCTATGTTTTCACAGACGCAAGGAGAGCAGTGTTGCTCATTCATAGGAGAACTTCCTAAGCTCTATTACAGCAGTGCTGCAGTGACAACCAGAAACACAGCTGGCCTCTACCTTCCTCCTCTGGTGACTTTGCCTTATCAGTGAGGAATGGCCGCGGCAGAGTTAAGAAGGGCTTTACAGATCAGTCCTTGGGAGGACACCGGCAAGACTGCACCTAGTAGAGCCCTCGGCTGGATGATGTTTCTGTGCTGCCCTCACTTGACTGTCCGAGAAGCTGCAGTTTGTGCTGGGTCCGACAAAGAAATCAGAATCAGCAGAGTAGTGATGTATCTAAAAAAAAAAAAAAATCCTGCCTTTTGTTTGGTGATTCTGGACATTTTCATGTTGAAATTGAGTATGTCCTACTCAAACTTCAATTGCCAAGTCAGTATCAAGCTTCTTTTGGAATCCTGTAAACTAAATACATTGGGTATTTCATTTTGAGTTCTTTTCAGATCTGCTGTAAATAAGTTATTTTTTGGCCAGCTCCCATTTTATTTGAAAACTTACTTATGATTTGAAATATCCGTGTCTTTATTGCAGGCATTGCAGTCCCCTCTCACAATATCTTATACAATATCCTTGGTACTCTAATTAAAGAAAGGAAAATCTATCATACGGGAGAAGGATACTTCACTGTGACTCCCAACACATACTTTATCACAAATGATGCCAAGGGAAACAATAGAAGAGTCACACTGGAGGACAGATGTTGCTGTTCATCACCTTCCATCACTTACCTGGTAAACATTGGGCTCTGTGCAGACCTAGTGAAAGAAAACATTCCTATGGTATCCTGTTATAGACCCTGCCATTGTTTCCCTGACCAGCATATGCTCTGTGAAAAAAGACACATTCAGCTAATGAACTATGACTGTAATGGAGGATATAAGAAAAGCTGCAGCAAATTGAGGCCTTCAGTGCAAACTCAAGGGATCTCCACATCTGCTGAAAACCATTTCTTGGACACCATCAAATCACTGACATCTGTGAAACAGAAAACAAAAGACAAAAGGTTTGGCCTTAGCCTTTTCTGGAGAAGTGCTTCTAGAAAAGAAAAACGTAAGGAGGAGTATTCCACTTTTTCAGCCCAGTTTCCTCCGAAGGAGTGGCCAGTCAGGGATGAAGATGACCTAGATAATATTCCACGTGATGTTGAACATGAGATCATCAAGCGTATTAACCCTATTCTTACAGTTGATAATATAATTAAACACACAATATTAATGCAGAAGTTTGAGGAGCAGAAAAATTTTATCAGTAAAGGTACCTCGTCTGAAGTGTCAATAGTCAGGCTAAACCATCTTTCAAAGGATTGTATTCAAAAGACACAAAAAAACCCAGCAAAACAGATCAGGAAAACAAAATCAAAGAAAGAGAAGCAAATTAGCAGAAGAAACAGGACATCTCACGTACATGAGCTAACATCTCAAAATCAGAAACTAGAAGACAACCTTTTGCTGCCTATCGGAAAACAGCAGCTATCTGATGTAGCAGTGGCATCCCATGTCATATATAAAAAACAAATTAAGAACCCTTTTCAGGGTCTGTCATGGAGATGCAACTTAAATGCAAAAGGGTACAAAGGTCTTCTGAATAGTCAGCTGAAGTCCAGGACTCGAAAACAAGAAAGGGCTCTACAAAGACAACGGTCTTTGGACTCCTCAAAAACCTTTGACTATGAAACCGAACAGCTGACTACAAAGACACAGGCTGACAAAGCTAAGCAAAGCACACCACATGCTAATAAGTCTTCCCTCCAACTAAAGAAAGACAGTTTAAGTAAAAACTTTAGTCATCCACAAGGCAGTACTTTGCAAAAAGATAATACAAATAAATACTTCTTGGAGAGTAATATTCCGGAAAAAAATGTCTACAGAAGATCAGTAAAAAAAACTCCTGGGGACAATAAAACATCCCTTCACTCCTACACTGAAGGAAATGGTGAGTGCAAAGAAGATGCAAAATTGTCATTACATCTGAAAGATGAGCATTGCAGATGCAAAGCTGATGGTGTATGTGAGTTATTAGATGAAACAGCAAATGAATTTCAAAATGTCCATCTTTCAAATTATACAGCCATTAATCTGGTAAAAAAACCTGGTGTGACATACAAACAAAAGACTGGTAAAAAGAGTGAACTGATGTTTAAATATGATTGTGCCAACCACCCAGGATCAATGAAGCTGGAAAGTGATGGGCTTACTGGTAACTGCCATCTTCTGTATGAAAAAGCACATGAGAATGACACCTGCAACACATTACATCTGGATGACAATTCTGGAGGCAAGGAACCATGTCACCTGCCTCCTGGCCATGCTTTTTCAGATATAAGAGACTGGATCAAAGCTGCACAAAAGGTGGGGACAGCTATGTCCCTAAAAAACTGTGAGATTAATACTTATTCCATCCAGTATGACACAACTGTAACTAAATGTCACTCTGGAGACCACGGATATGAGGAAAGTGCTACTTTTGCAAAATCAATTGATAGCTCAAAAGAGCATCCAAACCCGGATTTTATAGAAGTAAGTTGTTTATGCAGTCAGGTTCTTCCAATAGGTCACAGAAAAGAAGAACAAACTGGCCTTGCTGAATGTGCAAAGGCTTCAGCTGTAGCAGATTCCGGACACACTGATGAGGCTGACTCAGATGCTGACACTTTGCAGAACTTCATCTGTGAGATGGGTGAAGAGGTGGCATGTTGTGCCAAAGAAATGAGAAACCCTCTGGGAAAAAAAGATCTGTTTTTTAAGAATGCATGTTCTGTGATATCTGGACAGAAACAGTCAGAAAGGATAGAAAACCACAGCATTACAGGAGACAGTGGAATTGACTCCCCAAGGTAAGAAAACACATGTAACTATATTAGACATTTTATCATCAAATTAACATTCAGATTTTGGCAGAACATTGCCGTAAATCATACACACACCCCACACCCCCCCCCAATTCTTATTATCTTTAAAAACTTCAGTGTTATGTCCCAGAATATTCAAACTGTATAGTTTTACCATGTCTTTTTACATGTATATTCTTCCTAAATCAGCAATATAAATGCTGCTGTTTGTATCTTGGATTTGGTTTTAGGAGGCAAGAAAATAGTATGAGCTCTGCCTTGCAGATGGAGATGGCCAAGTGCAGAAATGTGAAGAAATATGATGGTTGATAAACTCACTATTAAACATGTGATTGATAAACTCCTGTTACCAGGCAGGTTCAGCTCACATTGATCTTGCCATATGAAATTATGGATATTGTCATACAGATGAAGAATTAAAAGTGCCTTACAGAAGTGTTCAATCAAAATTTAAAGGACAAAATACCATCCAACTTGCTCACAATAGACAGGAGAATGTGCTCATCACTTGAGCTAGAAGCTTCTGCTTCCCTTCATAGGGTACATTTTGCCTATAACTATACTTGAAAAATCTCCTAATGGAAAACAAATATGTATGAAACAATTGTTGCATGTGGAGAAGACCTACAAAACTGTTAACTCTAAATGCTGTGAGGGAAAAATATCCATTTTTTTTTAATAACATCACATATTCTTCGGATCTTAAATGACTTTAAATGTAATTAAACCATTTGTCTTCTCATAACATATCTACTATCCCCTTGAGCAACTAGCATATGAAGGAACAAATCGCATACTAGTTTTTAAAGGAATTCTGTTGGCTGGGTTTTGTTTTTTTTTTTTTTCCCTTAAGCAGCTTCTGACTGTGAACTCTTTCAAGCACACTTCTAGTGCATTAATTGGATGTAACACTTGAAATCTGATTGATAAATTCATTTAGCAAAATGTATTTCAAAGGGTCACTTTGATTGTTCATATTGATGCCATCTGAAGAAGTTAAGCCAACAGTTCATTTTTAGAATGTGAAGTCTGATGTCTAATAATTCTGTTATTTTAGATGGACTGAAAAGAAGATGAAGCTTCCTGCCCAATTCTAAAAGCTTAAATACTAGTGCAAAGAGGAAGACAAAGCAGAAGGATAATTGCAACAAAAATCCTTACTTCACCTAACTCTAGTCATGAGTATTTGATTACTTTTTAAATAAGATGTGTAAACTTTCCTTTTGTAACACTGTAACCATACTGCAAATGCCGTCAGTCACATCCTTGAAGCTGTCTAAATCGGTTAGCTAAAACTTTTAACCATAGTATTTAGAGAGTTACTGTGTATTTCTGTTGCTCTCATCTTTAATCAGTTTTTGCATTCCTGTGATAATAAAAATGAGAACTGATATACTTCATTCAGATCACACTATTAACCTGGAAAGGCTATGTGTTGCTCTAATAGCAAATGTATCAGTAGGATATGACTGTTTTACAGTGTAATCCTTAAAAGTTTTTTTTACTTGTGCCATAGAAATAACACCACCTTCCCTCTTCCCCGTTCAGAAAGCAGGGCAAACGAACTAGGTTGGCATGCACCTTGTTACTACAAAAGTTCCTTGAATCCTGAAGTTCTCTCACTGTGTCCTGAAGAAATCTTAGCTGTCCTCCTGAATCTACTTGGTGTTTATATCAGGCAAGAAGGATTTAGTCTTTCTGAATGAAAATGTTGGTGCAGGAGACAGCAGTAAGCTCAGTGGCATTGCTTTGAAGGAAAACTTGCTGTGGGCCTGCAAGCTCCTGATCTGCTCCTGACCACTGCTTTCCTTCTTCCAACGAAGTAACATCCTGGCACCCGTCAGTATCACCTTACAGCTTGTAGTTTAGAAGACTGATTTTGACTTCTTAACCCCGATTTATTCCTGTAGCTAAGAGCAGACAGTGGCGGTTTCATGTTGCTAATCACCAAAGACTCGTGGTCCTCTCAAACCTTGGAGAGGTATTTGGTCAAACAGCTATTGACTACGCTAGGCTCTTTCAGCACTGAAAACCAGTAGTTGCGGAGACACAAGACTAAAGTTGTAGTTAGCAGTTTTCAAAGCTATTGGGGATTTCGCTTAGAGAAGGTGCCTCTGGCTGTTAAGTGGAAGAAAGCGCGTTCCTGCTGGCTGAGGCGGCGCCGAGCAGAGCCGAGCCCCGCAGACCTCTCTCGTCCGATTTCTGTCACACCTGCACCCGTTCTCCAGAAGCTCTCCTCCTTCAGCCCCTCACGCTGACACAACCTGCCCGCAGCTTTTCCGCTCCCTTAAAAATCTCCTCCCAGGAGCGTACACGCACACTGCGAGTCCCGCCCGAGAGCCGCTGAGCGAGGCCCACCTCGCCGTGCCCTCCCCGCCCTGACGGAACTGAGACTCGCCACAAGCTCCGCCACCTCCCGAGCGCAGGGCGCGATGGGCCTTGAAGTGCGGGAGGGGAAGCCCCGAGGCATGCTGGGCGTTGTAGTCCGGCAGACTATTGGCTGGGGGGGGGCGGCGGGCCGGCGTGGCCCCGCCTGGGTTGCCGGGCAGTGGGTGGGTTCTCTTTCTGTCACACAGCGGTCGGCGACGGCAGCGTGGCGTAGCGCGGCGCGGCTGCCGGCGAGCGGAGATGCCTGAAGCTGCCCGGTTTAGCGCCAGCAGCGGGACCGAGTCGGATCCCGAGTGCCCCATGGAGAGCGAGTCAGCCATAGAGAGCGGCCGCCGGCGGCGCAAGGTATCGGGGAGGGTTGCGAGGCCTTCCGCTGCCGGGTACGGCCTAGCCACACCGCCTCGCCTGCGGGCCGAGGCTCGTGTCCCGCGGGCCTTGCCTCGGTAGCGTTCCCGTAGCGGCGTGGGCCGGGGCGGGTCTGCGCGGGGCGGCCGAGGTGCGCGCTGGGCCGGCCCGTGGGGCTGCCATGTGCGCGACGGGCTTCCGGGGAGGGTTGCCCGGCCTGTGGTGCTGGGCCGTGGCCCTCGCCTCGTGTCGGCGCCGCCCCGCCGGGGGTGGTGGGTGTGCTGGAACAGGCGTGTGGCCGTCCTCGGCGTGCCGCGGCCCGGGGAACCCTTTCGGGTGCGCTTCTGAGCGGGGAAGAGGCCAGGGTGCCTCGTGGTCAGTAAAATGCCTCCTGGTGGCACCTGCGCCGCAGCAGGAAGGGATCTGTTGCTTTGTGCGAGCCCCGCTACATCCATAACTGGAGCGTAGGCTTTTAGTTTTAACTCTGTTGCAACGTTTCGTGTCGCTTGGATCATGCGCATGTGTTTTCATTCACCGCCGTGTTGCTCTGTGCCTTGCCAGAAGGAGAAAAAAGAGAAGAAATCTAAGCGCCATGACAAATCTCGGAGAAGAAAGACTCAGGTGGATGAAAGTGAGCAGTCAGAGGATGACATTGATCCCCCGAAACTCAAGAAATCAAGGAGTGGAGTTAAACAAAACGGTCATACGAGGGAAGAAAGCCCGGAGAATGCAAAATTATCTTCCTTAAACAGTAAATCCAGCCACAAAAAACAGCACAGTAATTCAAGTGAAACATCAAGTGGTGATGGCGACAGTGAGCCAGAGCAGGTAAAACTACTGATTGATTTAGTTATGGTGATGTATTTAGCTTTCAACTCCTGCATTGCAGAAAGGTTAAACTTAGAGCAGCTTGATTTTCCCTTTTTTCTTCCTATCAGTGGAAACACATTTTCAGTGTTTAGAGCTACTTGAACTGTCCCTTCTGCAATTCTTTGCAGAAACTTTAAATGATGAAAGTACTGAAGTTCTAGATCAGCACACCATGGTTTCATCACTTCAACAGTCTGATACCTGTAGCAGCTGTTGCCACATGGACAAGTTGCAGTGAGATGGTACTTGAATATGATTCAGCATCATTAGATATGATTGTAATTGGCACAAGTATGGTTAATTGACATCTTTTTAGTATTGTGAGTACTTCTCTAGTGAAATAAGAATTGTTTTAGTTTAGTGAGTGGAAAAAGAAAAGTTCTGTATTAGTATGGTTTTATGTATCATCTTACTAAACAGCAGATGTTCATGTGATAAGATGGTCTTTAATAAAATATGGTGCTGTAACAGTTTTGTAAGTATTTTTAAGCCTTTCTGTAAGTGTTTTTATTTTGTCTGACTGTTACTGTTTGGTTTAGGTTCCCTTAAAATTGCTTGACATGAGGCCCATTTTTTTTTTTTAAGGGAAACATCTTGTACCTAGGAATTGTTTTGAAAATTCTTTATACCTGTATGTTCTGCAGCCTTTTGCTGTTGTCTGCTGTTACATTTGTTGTCCTCTGTTACAGTTGATGCTTCTTAAAGCATCTGTGGCCTCCAGGGTTAGCATTCTTTTCTCATGCTCAGCACTTTAATGGCTGTGCTGTTAAAACTTATATGGAAGTGATCCATTACCAGGTAATAGTGGGTATGTTTGCTTTACCTTGTAATGTTATTCTTTTGGGGGTCAGTTGCTATGTCTGTAAATCACTGTCGTGTATTAATTGGGAAACAGGAAATAGGCTGGATATCAAACCTGATTCTTGCATATTCTGTTAGGTCATTGGTAATTATTTAGAATAGAATCTTAAAATTTAATTAAGAGTTTTCAGAGTTTTAATTTGGGTGTTTTGCATTTACAGGGATGTGCCATTAGATACAAAACAGTCTTAAATTACAGGTCGTTTTTGTCTAGCTTTGAAATATGATAGTAAGTAAAACAGAAAGCTTTTCAGCTGCAGCTGTGACACTGTCACTGAAAATCTGACCCTTGGTATGATGCCAGTGTCTGTGCCATTACCTTGGATTTTCTAATGGTCATATGATATGCACATGGAATGTTATCTGATTTATTTTTTTATCTACAGGAGATGACTGAAGAACAGAAAGAGGGTGCTTTCTCCAATTTTTCTATTTCCAAAGGGACTGTGCAGCTTCTTCAAGGTAAATTTCTTGGCATAATGTCACCACAGAAAGTAAATTATCTTTGTCATGTGTTTTTACGCTCAACTTAATGAGCTTTGAGATGTGCTCTGCTTGTGTGTATGGAAGCACAGAAGCTCTACAGAAGGCATATTGATTGCCTGCTCTAAATATGTTTTGAACAGACTTTTCTGTTTGCGGTATTGCCCAATTCAGCCTCTACAGTAGAATTTCGAATGACTTGAGATCAAAAAGAAAATTATTCTGTGCAAAAAGTTTTCAATTAAAAGTTATTTCAGTGTGAGTAAAGGAAAAACAGTTATATGTAGAGTTGTTGACACTAGTTTGTGCATGACTTAGTATGAATTAAGAGATGAATAGAAGTGCTTTTCACATGTTCTTGTTTGAAAGGAAGAGATTTTTGTAGATAGGTGGGGCTTTCATTAAAGGCTAGTAACTTTCTCTGTCCCAGCTAGCCTAGTGGGAAGTGGGAGAATAAAATGGACAGTCCAAGGGCACTCTTTACAGATGGCCTCTGTGATTCAGGAAGTCAGTGGAGGTGATGATGCAGTCCTCATTTACTTTAGAGTTGATGGAAGTTCGGCTTGGGTTAATTTTCTCTGAAGAGCATGACAGAACACTTGTAAAATTATCATATTAAGAAAGTGTGTTGAATTGTCACAGCTCGAGGAGTGACCTACCTGTTTCCTGTGCAAGTGAAGACCTTCAACCCAGTATATTCTGGCAAAGATGTAATTGCTCAAGCACGAACTGGAACAGGGAAAACGTTCTCTTTTGCTATTCCCTTAATTGAAAAGCTTCAGGGAGACTCACAGGAAAGAAGAAGAGGCCGTTCACCAAAGGTAACTGCTTAGATAGAATGCTAATTTTGCTTTGTCTTATGTCCAAGTGATTCAGATTTTTAACCCACTGAAGAAATTCTTAAAGTATGTGAAGATATAGGGCAATCTACATCAAATGTTATTTGAAAGCTGCGTTCGTTGGGGTTTGTCTGCATCATGTGTTGCCTCTTATCATGTGGTCGAGAGTAAAGATTACAATAGCTCTATCCACTTCGCAATTCCTTTTACTGCTTACAAGGAGACTGAGCCTACAAGTTTTCAACATGTCCCGATATAATTTTGTTCAACTGTTCAGGTCCAGTGGTTACTGGGTGCTTGTTTTTTTCTCAAATTAATGATGGATTAGTGACTTTTTCTGGTTGATAAAAGCTGTCTAGTTAGTTTGCTTAAACGTGCAGATAGTGAGAGGGCTTAGTTTTCACTAGAACCAGCACCAGATATGGAAGCTTCTGCTCCAGAGAATACAGATTATTATGAGATGTCTGCCTTCTGTTAGGGAATACCAAGTGTGGGGTTTTTTTTTTTTTCACCATATTCTTACGGTACCTTCCAAAACCAGGTAGGCTGAATCATAGAGAAGCTGAGACAGTTTATGTCTCTTACACCTTCTTGCAGGACTGTGAAGCATTACTGAACATGTGTGAAAAACTTACTACCCAGATCCTTTAGTCTTACACTCAAACAGCATATGATTATGCAGAAGCAAACCTGTAGCTGATCTGTTTAAGAACTAAAGTTGAATAAGATTTAAGTTCCTGTCTAATTTAAAAAGAAGTCTGCCTGTCCTAAATGAGTATGTGAAGGAGATTAATGACATTACAAGAGACTTAGGCAGTGTGATCCTCTAATCTTTGCTTAGATAACTGTTTAAACCAGATATTTATTTTTTCTTCAGTTCTGTAAATGGTAAGACCTAAACTGATGATGAGCAGTCTCTTGGTTTCTTGCAGAAGCCATGGTAAGAGAACATCTGTTTACATTCTGTCTAGGTACTAGTTCTTTGCCCAACAAGAGAGTTGGCAAACCAGGTTGCCAAAGATTTCAAGGACATCACAAAAAAGCTAACAGTAGCTTGTTTTTATGGAGGAACTCCATACAATGGACAAAGTAAGTGACACTTATCCGTAATAATTGAAATGTTGATTTACTGAAATATTTGAGAAATGCAATTGAGTACTTTCAAACATACACTTTTTAACTCAAGAACTGGTATTCATGGGGAAATTCAGTAGCTCAGACTATCTTTTCTTAGGATGAGAAATGATAATAACTCTCAATTACATTCTTGGTGTTCCTTTTTTACTCATGTACTTTAAATTAAACTGGAAAAGATTATGCTTATGTGTATACACAATATTTGGGTTTAGGCTCTTATTAAGCACTTTTTTTCTTTAAAAAATACTTAGGGCTGTAATGCAGGATATTTGGAGGATTATAAAGTGGAGAAGAAATTCTTTATTGTGACAGCATAATTTACTGTCTTGATGGTTATGGTTGTAAACAAGGCAGATGAGGGCAGGAATGAGAAACAATCTTTCATTGTAATGTATCTTGAGACATTAGAGCTGTTTCTCTTTTTCCATGCAGAACCTCAGGCCAGGAGGTGATTTAGATAATGTGGATAGTGAAATACATAGAGTGGGGTGGTTTAGTTTTGGGGGTTTTTTTGTGTGTTTTAAAGTTTCCAGTTAAGGTAGACAATTTGGGAAGAGCTAATTATTTCCAAAGTATGTTAAAAGAAGCTCTTTGTTTGCCATTTTATTTAAATCACAGAGAGAGGAAAGGGAGATGGGAAATCTTTCCTTAGAAAGAGCAGTACAACTTTGCCTTACCAGTTTGGTGTTGTTTCTTCTCTCCCCCAAATTTTCTCGTGCTGTTCATCATTTGTTCTTGCTTGCATTTGTAAGGAGAGTGCTTAGAAGTGGTTCAAGAAGCTGTTTCATATTACTTAGATACCATGTGTTTCTAATGTAGAGAGTGTTCCCTGTTTTCACTTCTAACTTCTCTTTTGCTCTTTTGTGTTTATCAGTTGATCTCATGAGAAGTGGCATTGACATTTTGGTTGGGACACCTGGGCGAATCAAAGACCATCTTCAGAATGGCAAGCTGGACCTTACGAAGGTGAAACATGTTGTACTTGATGAAGTTGACCAGATGCTGGACATGGGATTTGCTGAGCAAGTGGAAGACATTTTACGTGTTGCATACAAAAAGGGTAATCTCAATAGTTAAACAAATAGTAGGAAATGTTAGTAATAATTTAATCTGCTCAAATTCAGGTATGTTTTTCTGAAGGTGTCTTTGTTAAGAAATGACTGAATACTACGTATCATAGGAAACGTACTACAAATGCAGTACATGATAAAATGTTGTGAAAGTGGTAATCATTCATAACATCTTTGCAAAGGTTATATACATATCCCTAGGTACTGGATTTTAACTTTCATTGACACTTATCTATGAAGTTGTACTTGGACTTCTTCCATTTAAAAGGAATTAGAAACTTTTTCCCCTTCTCACCGCTTGAAAAGAGACTGGATTTTTGGTCATAGTACCTTTCTTCCTTATCTTGGAAATATTCAGACTTTCTAGAATATTTTTTTTTTTCTCCAGATGTTGGTAATGCATACATTTAAAAAGAAGAATTGCCTTCTTTACTTTATATACACTGATACTTAACCTCGGATTTTTAATAACCCATAAAAAAACTTGTATCCTTCTATAATATGACACATAGGAAGTTTGTGAAACATTGTTCTGTGTTTTAAGATTCTGAAGACAATCCCCAGACACTACTGTTCTCTGCAACTTGCCCACATTGGGTGTATGATGTGGCTAAGAAATACATGAAGTCTAGATATGAACAGATTGACCTTATTGGGAAAAGAACTCAAAAGGCTGCTACAACAGTAGAAGTGAGTAATCTATCTAATGTGAAATGTTTTCAGGCCTTCTCCCTTTTTCTTTGTGCTACAAATGGTAATCCCATCCTAAGGTGCATTGTTGGAGTGATGTTGAAAGCTGGTTTGAGAATTATTTTTAAGCATATGGCATTTTATAGCTAGTCCAGCTATTTCTTGGTTTGGGATCTGTCTCTTTTCACAGCATCTGATAATCATATAGACATCTCAGAGAGAGGATTCAGTTACTAGTATTGTTGTTTTTCTGAGAAAAGTGGTATCTGAATTTATCCAAGTTGGAAGCCAAAGGCACACATTAACATCAGCCTGGCTCTTTTAAATTGCCAGGGACTTCACAGTCAACTCCTGCTATTCTGTATAGAGGAGATTTTTTCAAACTTCTATGGTATCTCACCTCACTAGACCTTTGTTGCCCAGTAAATACTGTAACAAGGAATACAGTACATAAATGCTAGAAGCCTGAATTAGTTATCTTTACTTGATAATTGTTTCTGTTTGAGTCTTGCTTAGAGGTTACTTTGACCGTAAAAAGTAACAGGACATGTAATTGTGTCAGTGGGATTGAAAGAATGTTCATCTTGTGCTTGGAAAAAAACTTTTAACGCACTGCATTTATTGGGTTTGCTTCATCTGACATAAAGCTTTAGTTGATAGAGCTGTGACAAAATCTTGCACCTTGACTGTTCTCCCGAGAAATGGAATAGTATTTCCTCTTTTCTTTTCCTTGCTTTAAAAAAGTGATTTGCAAACTGTCATTTTTATTTTTTTATCTCTTACTGTAATTATTTTGCTCAATGTTAGACTAATTGTGGTGGACACAAGAATCTTATGGACTTTGCATGTTCCAGTAATATGAGTTAGCATTTTTTGCCTGTTGGGAAACTGTATAACTCTTTAGTATTTCTGAATTTTACCGTTTCAGTTGTATTGAAAAAAGAATCTTTTGGTTTTATATAAACTAAACACTGGAATTCTTCTCTGTAGCATTTGGCAATAGAGTGTCACTGGTCTCAGAGAGCTGCTGTTATTGGAGATGTCATTCAGGTCTACAGTGGCAGCTATGGGAGGACCATCGTCTTTTGTGAGACCAAGAAAGAGGCAAATGAGCTGGCTCTGAATGCTTCCATCAAACAGGTATTTTATCATCTGTATTAAGTAACAAAACCTGTCAGAGATGCATCAACCCTATGTTGATACCAGATCTATGCTGAGTAAGCTTTAAAGAGAGGTTACTAGAGTGTGTAAGGCAGGCTTTTGCAGGTGGTCAGGTAGTTTCAAAACTGCCAAAAAGAACCTTTTAAAAACCCCAAACAAACTGGTTGCAAGTTTACAGCGTTATAGTCTTCAGGACTAGGCTGTGCTAACAGATACTGGGATTTTTTTTCTTAAAGGAAGAGTTCTCACTGACATTAAGCGAAGCATTGTGAATTTTATGTAGAGAGGACTGTTTTGGATTAAAAAGTGGCGGTAGTCTTAGAGAACTACTAGGATAACAGGTGATGGTACTGGAATAGCAGTTACTGAACTGTGACACTGACAGTAACTCGTGTCGGGGTGCAGATAGGGTTTTAGAGCTGTAATATAACAGAGGTTGTATTAGGATGTTTATTAGCTGTTGCGAAGAGTTTAAAGATGCATACACAGTAAGAATTCAACCTGCCATCTCTTGTGAACCACCTCTAGTGTATTCCTGAGATTTGTGGTGTGGCACTGGTGGAAAATAACTCACTGGTGAGGTGATGCAAGGTTTATGATGTGTAGCAACACTCAAGCACTGAATGCTTGGTTTTGATGGTGGTATCACAGCAAATATTTTTTTCCGGATGTACTTTCATTGAGGAGATGAATTATGTCGAGAAAACAGTATAACATTATGTTCCCAGGGAAGGGAGGAGCATCCGCTGCAACTGTGTTCACGAATGTTTCTCCCATACTCCAGTATGACCTCAGTAGCAGCTAAACCTGAGTGTGGAGTCTTATTCTGTTATTGATGGTGTTAGGTTATCAGGTCTTGCACAGGCAATGCAGAACTCAGTTCTTGGCACGTAAGAAAAGGAACTTATTTTGATGTTTCTCTTTTAGCATATTAATAGAAATATGGCTATTCCATTTAGCAGCTGACATTAATCCAAAACTGCAAAAGACTTTTTGAATTCTGTGCTGACCATAGCATTGAGTTAGTATTTTTTTCAAATAATTCTCTGTTTACATGTGGAAAACATGGTAGTCATCTGCAAGCAAACTGAAATGTCAGGTGGAGGAGAAACCAATTTTTGGATGTTTGGACTACACACTCGTTACTGCTGTGATGTAGGACTTTCAGAATGTGTGGATTAAAATGAAATTGTCTTGGAAGCTGTAGTAGTTGTGAGCTCGTGGTTTTTGGAGGGGTTATTTTTTTTTCTCATGACCACTTGTATTTTAATCCTTTAATTGACAGCAGGGGAAATTAATATGTTAAGGGGGATTAAGAATCAACACTTTTGGAAAAGATGTCTAAATAATACTAAGAAGGCCTGAGAAAATTGTTGATGGCTGTTTTTTGAAACAGCTAAGCTTTGCAGAGATTGTGTGGATGTCCAGTTAGGCCATAGTTGTTTTCATATGTCACAGTAATTAGAGGTGGAGATAAGACAGATACTGTGATTCTTTTTTCCTACTCTTGTTAGAGGTCTTTGAAGTATATGAATAAGAAGTACTGAGTAAATATTGTAAGACGCCTAAAATATAAACTCTATTAATTCAGTTCTTCTGTATCTTGCCATACAATATCTATCAAATATCAGATATTGTACCCAAACTGACCATAAAATGGAGCACTGTCTTGGATTTTAGTAGTCCTATAATAATACTGTTTTTTCAGGATTGCCAGTCATTGCATGGTGATATTCCTCAGAAGCAAAGAGAGATCACACTGAAAGGTTTTAGAAATGGTACATTTAAAGTTCTGGTTGCAACCAATGTAGCTGCCCGTGGCTTAGACATCCCGGAAGTTGACCTGGTTGTACAAAGCTCACCACCAAAGGTAGGATATGGTTACGCTGGGTGCTTTTGTAATAATTTGTAGTCTTTTTTTCAAGTAGCATCTGCACTCAGGTGATGGTATCCACCACACAGAGATTATTGTTGCATTTAAGGGTAAGGGTAAGAAATGTCTTGGTATACAGAAGTTTCTTAGGGGATTTTTTCAGTGCATCAGCAGTGCCTAGTATATTTAAAATGGTTTTCTTGAAGTACCTTTTCTGAGGATGTTCAAAGCTTCTCCCTTTGGTGCCATGTATGGTGATTGAAAGTCTGGAAGCAGTAGGAAGTAAATAAAGACTGTTTGTCTTGCAAGAACAATTCACTAAGTAGGAACATAGATGAGGAGGGGATCCCAACAGTGAGAACATTGGCTGAAGTTAGGGTTTAAAAGAAACAAGGTAATTTTTTAGTGAATTCACTGTTAATATCTCAATAACCATAATCAAGTTGATGTACAGGAGGGTGAGTGGGATTGTTATGGAGGTATACACACTTAAAATGGTTTGGTGTAGGGTTTTTTTTTCTTCATATTCTCTGTGGTAATGCCAAAACAAGATTTAGTTTATCCATGTTTGACTCATGCTCATGGTTTTGGCTTTCAAGTTGTGATTTTTAGAGGGCTATGGAAAAGCTTGTTAATTTGGCTTTAGTGAAACAATGTTTCTTTATTTCATTCTCTAATGCAGTTACTGTGTATTGTTCAGGCTGATCTGTAATGGCTTCTACTAAGTTACGTGAATACAATTAATTGATTAAACTACAATAAATTAGATAAGTCATAAGGCTGTTCATTTTGAAGGATGTGGAGTCCTATATCCATCGCTCTGGACGCACAGGTCGAGCAGGACGAACTGGGATCTGTATCTGTTTTTATCAGCGAAAGGAAGAACATCAGTTAAGATATGTGGAACAGAAAGCGGTAAAGTATAGTTCTCTTCTGAGCACTTGGATGTAATGTAGCACGTAAACAGCGTGTAAAATCTTCATGTTTTGTTCAGTACTTCAGTTACAGAATACAGCTTATAAAGCAGCTGGTTTATAAGCTGAATCTCCAGTTACCTGGCAGAGTTTTGGTAACATGGTCAGTTGTGGAGCAGGGAATGTGCTGCAGGTTTTTATGCCCACTTTTTCAGCAAATGCCAGTAAGAATGTACCTGTGGCAATGAGAGAAAGCCAGCAGGATCTCAGTGCTCACCCTGGCTTACTGTTTGATTAGTTATTTGCATATATGTGGCTTTACTAGGAACTGCTAATATAGTTTTTGCACTTCGTGTGCTTTTCCATATAGTACTTTTTCTTGCCAATCAGGTATTCAGTTGGGATGAGATGTTTTTGTCTCGGCACATAAAAACCTCAGACTTACATTTAGAAAGGCTGTGCAATTTGTACTTAAATACTTATAAACCAGACTAAAATTAATAATTTAGAATTTGTAGACTTCTCCCCCTCCCTTCTACCTTGCCCCCCTCCCATCTGTAATCTGCCCAAATGGTCTCCATTCATTTCAGTTTAAGGTCACTGCATCATTTAAACTGACCTGGTACAAACAAAAGACGTTTAAGTGTTACCCATTTCCCTGAAAACCTGACCTTCTGATTTTCACTAGCAAAAGGTGAGAGTTAAATGTTGAAAAGAAGAACAGAAGTGATAGATTTAAACACTTGTTTCACTGGGGTCCAGTACTGTTTCTTTAGAACTGAATTATTTATGATCTGCAAGTTTCACCTGTATTTTGCTTTTTAAATTTTCAGGGCATTACATTCAAGCGTGTTGGTGTTCCTACTGCAACTGATATAATAAAGGCTTCCAGCAAAGATGCCATCAGGTGTGTTCTGTGACTCAAGCCCTGTCATGTCTTACTGTCTTTCTAGTTCAGAAAGGCTGTTTGGGTTGCTCTTTACTGTCTCTCTGAACACTTCGGACTGATCACTCTTAAAATCTTGGACTGTTGTTTTTATTTCTGTCCCCAGAGCCTAGTAAATACTAGTGTATGTGTGTGTATATATTTTTTTGTCTTTTTTTTTCTTCCTTAGGTGTCTGGATTCTGTTCCTCAGACTGCTATTGAGTATTTCAAAGAGTCTGCTCGGTTTCTAATAGAAGAAAAGGGACCAGTAAATGCTCTAGCTGCAGCTCTAGCTCATATTTCAGGTGCTACTTCCATTGAACAGCGCTCTCTGCTGAACTCAGATGCGGTAAGGGTGTATGGCTTAACATTTGTCTTAAATCTGGAAAAAAAACCTCCCACAAAGAAGAAATATGCCACTATGTTGTTTAAATAATTATGTCTTGTCATGATTTTATTTATGAGAACTGTACTTAAGCCACTAGTAACTACTAGTATCGATAAAAGCAAGAATATAATGGCTGTAAATATACTTAACTCTCCTGTAATAGTATCTACTTGAAAAGTTAGTTAATGTACTGTAAATTAGCAGGTTTCTTGCGTCTGATAGATGTGCTGAAGCATATTCCTCCGACTTAATGGAGCATGCCCCATTTTTTACTCTTTAGGGATTTGTTACGATGATACTAAGTTGTTCAGAAGAAATAAACAATATGAGCTATGCTTGGCGAAAACTGCGAGACCTGTTGGGTGATGAAGTTGATAGGAAGGTGAACAGAATGTGTTTCCTCAAGGGGAAAATGGTAAGGTTTGTTGTATCTCTGCTACTGAGCTCTTCTGGTTGTAGCCTTTTCTCAAGAATTTCCCCTGTACCATGCTTTGTTGATAAGGACATGACTGGTAGAAGGGTGGGCCTCAGTCTGTTTTTTTAGGCTTGGGTATCTAAGGGGTTTGAGGCTGTGCTCCACTGACATGCTAAAGAGGTAGTAGAATGCAATGTATGATAGCCCAACGAGTAAAAGGTATGAACTGTGCTAGGTGCTTTAGTGACAGAACAAGAGCAGGGTTTCTTAAGTCAGTTTTGATAGTGCATATCCCTTGTAATTCTGTTACCTGAAACTAAAAGATCAGAAAGTTACTTTTTGAGTTGCATATTTAACAATGTTGCAACAATTGTAGCAAAGCTCACTGAGGGATGGTTATTTTAAACAAAAGCGCTTAACTTCCCTCTTCTTGTCTCAGAATTTGTATGCATTTTCAGAAACATGAAAATGTGTGATCATACAGTCCAGGATTATTTGTGGTGACACAGAGAACAAGGAATTTACATTTCCTGCATTTGAGAGTTGTTAGGCATTAATGCTGATTTGCTCCATCCATTTACTCTGATGTTTACTCACAGCATTGTTCTGTATTTGATACATGGAACACTAAGAACAGTTTTTCTTACTTCAGATTTGTAATTCTTTAGATCCAGACTGCTTATTCAGACAAAGAATAGCATTTTAAAGTGTGAATTATGTTTTGTATTTAATCAGTCAAGTAGTATTAACTTCAAATTTTTAGTCTGAACCTAAATATTCAGTTTACTGGGTGTATAGTTTCCTACTGTAGATCGAAACTTCTGATTTGAAAGAATTTACAAAATGGGCAATGGAGAAGTCAGGAGACCACAACTTAGGATGGTTATGAAAATAACCTTGTTGTTAAAAAGCAAGAAAATGTGAATTTGAAGTACTGGTTATGCAGAGGAAAGAAAAAGGTGTATATCTGAGGAAAAGTTTAAGGAAGTAGAGGTGTCTTGAGAAGTATTGATGCAGTATTTCTCAGTGTTCAAAGATTTTTAAATATAAAGTTTCTATTAAAAAGCACTTTGAAATGGAAAACTGTTCTAGTGCACAGATTTGTAGACTCTGGGTTGTGGGGTTTTTTTTGTTTGTGTTTTTTTACTTTTTGTTTCAGTTGATATGTTTTCAGTCAATTTAAAGGCTAGACTTCTATTCATTAAAACTACCCTTTCTTTTTAGGGTGTGTGCTTTGATATTCCTGCAGCAGACCAAAAGGAAATAGAGGTACATTCATTGAAATTTCTGTTTACAGCAGACCGTAGATAAAACTGGCTGGCCAGGAAACATTAAGCAACCTGTATGCTGCGTTTCGTAGCAGTGAAAGGAATAGCTTTGAAGGAACTGAAGAATGGAATAAGCATATAGAGTTCTTCTCGTAAAGAATTCCCTTGTCCCCAAAAATCAGTTGCTTGAAACTTTTGCACTGGGAAGTGTGGTGGTGTGAACAAATCCACCCCTTGTTACTGCTGCTGGATTAGTCTTTGTAGGCAGCAAGTTTTCATGCACTATAAAATCCTCTTTTTTCTGTTTGCTGTCTCCCCTTCTTTTCACCTAGAATTCTCTCCATATAAAAGTGAATTCCAGGTTTCTGCTTGGCAAAATTAGTATTCCCATGCCAAAATTCCTTCTTCTAGACTTTTCCTTCATGTTTTTCTCCCTTAGCGTATCTCTACACCCATACGCCCTAGCATTCATTGACTCCAAAAGCAGTGTTTGGTTCTGGATTAGAGGGGAATTCGGGGCACGGTGTGGGGTTGTGTTCAGTTATAATTATAGTGATATTCTTAAGAAATGAAAGGTGGGAGTTTACTGATGAGATTTCTTTGTAAAGCTCTGAGATGGGTTTCAGTTCTGTTCTTTAGTATCTCAGGCATTGTCAGACAGCTGTAGCTCTTAAGCTTAAAATTTTGAAACCAGCATTGACCACTTTAGTTAGAAACTGAAATCCCCTACATTAGCTCACATTTTTACCTTTTCAGTTAAGCAAATTTAATAATAATGAAATACTCTGTGTTTGCATTCCTAGATTTTAACTTGCTATGTCTGACTTTATTTCAATAGGCAAAATGGGAAGATTCAAAACAATGGCGTTTATGCGTGGCAACTGAATTACCTGAGTTAGTAGAATCACAGAGAGGAGGAGGAGGAGGAAGTGGAGGAAATGGCCGAAGCTTCTCAAGCTCCAGAAACGGGCGGCGAGGTGGCTCTGGTAGAAACAGATTCAGAAGTAGAGGCCAGAAGCGAAGTTTCGACAGAGCATTTGATCGTTAATTTCAACAATCTAGAACTGATACAAATGGAACTGCAGTATTTTAAATTGAATTAAAATAGGCTGTTCCTGTGTGTTTGTACCAATTGGAAAAATCTGTCATTCAGGTTTTTTTTCCTCACTACTACTTCAGTCATAAGCAAGATGCTGTTCAATTAAAAGAAAAAAAACACCCTAAAAAGCCCACAAGGAAAATAAAACTTACTGTTTCTTTCTTTTATCTTCATTTCAAGTGTAAGACCTGAATCTTTATTCTAGAATATGGCTGTCGCATTCAAAACTGTAGTCTGCCTCACATATATAGATCTTAACTGCTGGTCAAACCTGTACATTTTCCAAAAAAAAATAAAATATTATTTTACAAGTTCATGTTCTGTTTTGAAGGTTTTGAAAGTGTGTATGTGTTGGGTAAAGGTGAATAGCGTAGTTTGAATAAGCACAGTTGCAGTGTAATTCTTTTACAATATAGAGTCATAGGTTGGCTTGGGTTGGAAGGGACCTTAAAGATTATATATTTCCAGCCCCCTCCGTGGGCACGGACACCTTTCACTAGACGAGGTTGTTTAAAGCCCCCTCCAGCCTGGCCTTGAATGCTTCCAGGGAGGGGACAGCCACAGCTTCTTCAGGCAATCTCTGCCAGTGCCTCGCTACTCAGGAAGTACTTCCAATTTCATCTACCCTCCCACTGTGTAAAGCCATTCCCCCTTTTCCTAAGCAGACATGTCCTAAGCATTTACGTGCGATACTGTATGTGGTGAGTATTGTTTTGTCGCCGACATAGACGCCTGCGGTGCGGCAACCTGGCTGCAGCTTTGCGGCAGGAGCCCCGCGAGAGGGGAGAAGGCGGTGGTGCGGTCGGGACTCGGTGCTCGGGGCGCCGGAAGCGGGGGAAGCCGTAGGAAGGGACCGGCGGGGCAGCGTCGACGGAAGGGGCGGGCCGGGGCCGGTGGC
>JAOEHY010043890.1:0-26785 GCA_025447955.1 Psilopsiagon aurifrons | reverse complement strand
GAAGCGAGTAATTTGGTGCATTGTTGGGGGGGACGGGAGGAGGGGACGGGGGAAGGGGGGCAGCTGACAGTGAATGGTGTCAGCTGCAGAGGCAGCAGAAAAAGCCGACATCTTAATAAAACAGCCTCGGGCAAAATCCCATTAAAGCCTTCAGAAGCTTGTTTCCCTGCAGTTGAGCAGGTAGGCGTTGTGCACTGCGTGGCAGCCCTGAGTGCTCTCTGGGAGCCCAGTTCAAAAAAAAATAAAAAAAATAAAACAAAAAAATTGAGTGCTTTCCCCCTTCCCTCCCCCATTTTCGTCCCCCCCGATCTAAATCATCCACCAGCCTCTGCTCCTCAGAGTCATTTGCAAGGCAGAGAGAGGAAGGGAGGATAAGGGAGCAAGGAGAGCGTGGGTGTGCCTTGATGTGCAGGGACTAAGTGCCTATGCCGAGGCAGTAGTCGCGGGCGAGCGCTGGTCGCCCATTAGCGCTCCGGCGCAGACCTCGGGCTGACCTTTGGAAAGGAGAGGGAACGGGGGGGACACGGGCAGAATGACAATGAGGAGATGGGGCACCCGGGTGGCTCGCTGTGCTGCCGCCTCTGCTTGGTGCTACTGCTGACCTGGTGTTGAGAACGCTGGCACCTTTTGCCCGGTGGTGATGAGTGAGGAGGGAACAGAAGGAAAACAGGCAGGTGGCCAGGGAGAGGACTATGGTTAGAGTACAAGGGAAGGTGATGAGACTCTCCCCCAAATCTCTTCTGTTCTGAAATCAATTTGTGTTAGATTCTGTGGGGAGAAATCACCCCAGATTTTAATGAGCAGTGACTGGTCTTAATTCTGTTTTGATGGATGTTCTATGCACTGTGGCACCGAGGACCAGAACACCACGGTGTGTGTACATGCACATAGAGCCAGGGGATGGTCCACATCCTTCAACGGTCGTGGCTTCAATAGGCAGAAATACCAAGATGCAATTAAAACTATTTTCGCCCCATTTGCAGCCTGGAGATGTGTCCCCTCAGCCTCACACACATGAGATGTCCCCTCAGCCCCACACACATCTTTCTCTTCCTCGATGATGCTTCCCTTTTGTGCATAAGTTCTGGGTGCAAGAACTTCTGGAGCATTTCTAGAAACTGCCTTTATACATGATCTTGTATTGCAGAGATCTAGTGGATACTGACAGTTCAGTGCACAGGGAAGAGCAATTCTGCCTGACTCACACCATCATGTAGCTGATCTGTATTCCCTAATAAAGCATGGCAGCCTCCTAAACAGATAGATGATGCACTTTGTACGTTTGAAAGACCAGTTAGGTCTCTTAAGAGAATACAGTATGCTTTGGCTCAAGGTTGCTGTACCTCTGCATTGTATATTTAATGTTTGATGGGTGTCTCGCTAAAAGAAAATTTGGCTTTCTTATGTTAAATCAATTTTACCTGTTCTTTCAAATCCATTGGGGCTTATGAATAATCCTGTGCTAAAAGAGCATCCTCAATGCAACTGGAACTTGGTGCAGCAGCTTTTTTTCAGCTATCACTCATTTCTGTTGAGGGTGAGGAAATAAGAAACTGGCTTGGCTCTTCGTTTCATCAAAAATCACAGTTAAATTTGTACACACTCTGCCTTCATTTCCCTATCTGTAGAGCACAAGACTAAGGGCTAAGCTTTTGCTTTACCTAAGGGCTGCTGCCTCTGCCATATGCTGCAATATTCAGGCAAGTTTCTCATAATAGGAAGGCTCATTCTATTATGTCTAAATTGCTTTTGTTTGGCCAATGTCTCAGACCAAGTCTGAGCCATCAGTAACTGAATGCAACTTTGTGGACTTCAGTAGAAGCTTCTCTATGTTTCAGCTTTCCCCTAGAGCTCAGCTAGAAAAATCACGTCATTCCTGCGCTCTGAATTCCTACTTTTCTTTCCTCCTCTGTTCTTCTCTATCTGTATTCACTCTTTATTGATTCCACATTTTCCCCATTTCCTTGTCTTCCTTACTTTTTATTTTAAATTCTGCTTTCTACTCTAGAAAGTCCTAAAGCATTTCCCAGCTTGCATTTTTAAAGTTTGATTTGCCCATGAGTGTGCATCTACTGGCAGAAGTTGAACAAATGGGATTATTCCCTCACCTCTGAAATGCAGCCACTTCTGAGGTAGTGCACTGCAGCCACTCCACCTTCAGCATTCGCCTTGGGTCTCTGGAGAGGGAACGAAGGATAACCTTTTCACCTGAAAGTACATTTTTAGGTAAGCTGGATACAACTTGGAATTAAGCCAGCATACAACAGTTAACATTTCTTTACAAGCATAGCTTGGGATTGTGACTAAAAATGTCAGAACATTCCTTTGAAGTCTGTCTCTTGGACATGTAAATGGAAATTGCAGAAGTTTCATCTCTCTCTTACACATCTAGGTGTATATTGCAACTGTATGTATAAGTGTGTGTGTGTACTAAGAGGCTTTGGAAGCAGAGCCACCTGGAAACGCAAATAGAAGTAAACAAACAGTGGGGAATGTTTTTATAATGGCAATTCTTTTAAAGCATTTATGTCCCAGCGGATCTCATCATATTTGCGATGCTTTTAATGCCTCTGAGTAAAATAAAAAAAAAAAACTTTATGGTAAAACCCCAGACAAGGCTTCCTTTTCCCACTATTCTGCAGTGAGATGTTGTTATTCTGATGATGTAACAGTACTCCCATCTGCTTTTTTAAGCTGTTGTGCTGCTCATGGATTGTGCAGACAATTCAGTTTAGCTAAAACTCATTTAAATCTCCATAAATCTGCCTGTTCTCCATGACTGTTTACTCAAAATTCATATATATCCAATTGTCTTGACCTTGTGCAAGATCCTTGGGTCACTAACTTTATCTTCCTCCATGTGTTCAGAAATTCAAGATTAGAGGAAAGCTTTCTGTCTCAAACATGAAGTTTCACCATGATCGAGACAACCAGATGATCTCCTTCAGGTTCACAGAACCTATGAAAGGGTCAGAATGCAGCCAATCTGGGGAAGACACCACTTTAAGGCTCAAGATTGGGTGCCTCCTTTGGGATAAGGGATGCCATTTCTATGTTTTGTACCTTCTCTCTGGATGACAGATGGAGTCACTAGCTCATGCATGATCTTGAGTGACATTGGGGGAAAAACAAAAAAAAGGCAGGTTTTGAGATTCTACAAGTTTGTCTGCAAGTTTATAGTTAAGAGGTTTTGCTGAACCAAAGCAGAAGATCTCCAAATACGCATAAAGCTTACCCCAGACAGAGAATAAAATCTTTTACTGGGATCAGCAGCTAATTTTAAATTGGAAGACATCAGCAGCAAGATTGTAACAATCAAAATAGAAATTCTGCCTATGAGTTAGACCACTCAGGATTCTGGATTTAAGTTCCAGATGCAAGAATCAAGAGCATCGTTCTTTAGGTTTTTTTTCCAATATTGCATAAAAAGTGGAGAACTAAATCTATCTTGAATATGTGCATTGGGTGTCCTTTAGATTAAAATCAGCCTTGTTTAGTTCATCTGGTCTCCCAGAAGTGCAGGAAAATGCAGTTAATCAGTTTATAACTCTTCTAAATAAGGTACTCTAACCATGGACATCATGTAGAAAGGACAAACACAAAATCTGTTGCTTTTCCACTTTTATTAATGTAGCAGTGTGTTTTCTACTGAGAAAAGACCAGAAACAGCAAAAGGAAACCTGTCATCAAGAGAGGAAGCAACACTGGATGAGTCAATGATCTGAAGTGTTATTTTCCTTAGATCTGTCAAACACACACTTGTGTGTCTGTGTGCACATGCATAAATACATATACATGCAAAAATATGTAATGGCCTGTCTGTTATGTGTTTGTATACATTTGAATCAGGTGTAAACACCAAAGCAGACAAGGGTGCATTTGTATCTTCAGGTACACCCTTTTCTTTAAAAACAACCCAAAACCCCTCCTCTGTGTCAATGTTCATACTTTCACATTGACGTGCATATAAATGTATCCTCTCCTGATTTTTCCTTGTCAAAACACTTTAAAAGAAAACATGGATTTTGGTACTCCTTTCAGGCAGAGAACTTACATATATAGTGCTGCATTGTTTCTTTTTTTTAAAAAAAAAATGCTTTAATTTTTTCTAGCCCTCATGTTAATTCCTGCAATGATTTTTTGAAGTGTATGTTACTAGATGACTCTCAAGTGTGTACTCCATCACCAAGTTACTGCAGGGCTCTGTATGTGATGAAGATGCAGCCGCAAACCAACCTAGCTCGGTACTGACCCATCTGGGGCAGGAGAAGGAGCAGAACTTTCTTGTAAAATTGATTTATAAGTCTACCATCTTATCATAAACTGCATTTTGCAAGGTTAGGTCCCTTCATGTTGGTGATACATATAATGAACAAACACTTCATATTGCTACATATAGAGTCCAACACATCAACTGCTTTAGAGGGGCCACCATGAATGTACTCTCTCTTCTTCAAATAATAGAAGGAACAAAAATAAAGGGAATCTCTTCTAATATACCAGTGAGCATTTCTTACCATGTACAGATATTAAAAACACAAATGACTGGTTGCGTAAACAATGAGGTATCTCAAATAAAACTTTCCTACATCGCAGATCTATTTAAATTACTTCACGAATGTTAAATACATTTTGCTATGGCCTATTTCCACTGAAGTCAAAAATAAAACTTTCACACTCTTCTGTATTTCCCATCATGTGAAAAATCTCATTGAATTCACAGGGCATGTATGAGCAAATAGTTAAGCTTGTACATGCACTTTTTTGCAGGATCAAAGCCTAAGGTCAGATCTAATTGCCAAAACGCTTCTTGCCTTGAAAATCAAAGTTGATTTGATGCAAAAAAAAATATTATTATTGGCTTCTCTTTCCATTCAGCCATGATATAACCCATAACTCTTAAAAAAAATAGTAGTTGGGCAGAGAAAGCAGAGAAAGAAGAGAGAAGATGATCAGCACAGACCTGTAAGAGATCCAGTTTGTCTCAAGAGAAGACAATGAATCTGTGAATTCTGACTAATAATGTAAAAGAGTATATTTTAAACGCATACAACCTCCAACTTCTTATTCAAAGCATTCTTCCATTGTGCAGCCTCATTTGCCTAAGATGTCCCTCTAACCTGGTGCTCTAATCTAAGTGCCTTTATTCTGAATAATGCTCGATCTTTTAGCTAGTTTTATCTTGTTGTAATCTTCAGCTCCTGTTTTCCATATATGTTAAGAGGGGATTTTTCCAAAAAAGCCTTTGAAAAACCCTTCTCACACTGAATTTCCTGGTGGGAAGTGTGTGCACCAGATAGCACGCAAGGTACTGTTCACACCATATCATCACCATGTTGCATCAGCCTCGGGATTAATGCCCGCAGATTGCACCTTTGTTTATAAATTGAACAGTATCAAGGAAATGGTCTCAGATGCCAAAATTAACTATTTATAGGAATAAATATTTAGAGTAATCCCTGGCATTTTTTGACATAGACGGACCAGCACTCAACCCCTCCAAATACTGAGTCCTGTGGTTGGTCTCAGCGCTATTTCTGAGGGGCAGGAGGATGATACCACTCTATTTTGAAAGAAAAAAAGTGTTAATAAACATGGGAGCAGGCTCTGGCAGCACCAGTTTCCTAGCTAAGACTCTCCCTAAGTTCGAGGTGCTTTGAACTATTCCTTGCCTTCCGGAGGGATCTTTGCTTCCACTGCACCCCAACTGCTGTTCAAACTTCACATGCAAGTCAAATCACAGCTATTGCTTTCCTGAGTAAGCTCCGGAGAGACTTTTGTAGGCATACAGAATCTGCCCACCCACATGGATGCAAAGGTGTTTACATAAATATGTCCCTATCAAGAATTGGATCTTAAAATGCAACAGCTATGCAAACAAACAGGAGAAAAAGAAAAAACCTTGTTAAAAAAACTGGTTTTGGGTACCAGAGACATTAGAATGAGAAAAATCTGAAATTGCATTCATAAATTTAAACAATATATTGTTGCAGTGTTTTCCTAGTTACAGGCAACCTGGGTGCAAGAATTCATACCCTCCACTGAGCAGTATCTATACAGTTGCTGTACAGCACTTTTGTCTTCAAATTAGTTAGGGGTAATTCTGTTTTGATTTATAAAGTCAATGGAGCAGAACCTTGTCATAGGATAGTGGTCTCCCACTGCTACCTCGTTTAAGCAATCAAGCAAAAATAAAGCATATGTTACACCTTGTAATGTATTTCTCATTCTTGTATTCTTACACTATTTTCATTGTCATAATGATCCAGTATATCTTTATCTGCTTGGACTTTTTGTATAAATTAGCTTCTCTCTAAGGTTTACAAGTTAATAATTTAACCAACAGCCATGTACTATATATTATTTTTTCACCCAGAAGCACAGCCTTCCTGAGTTACAGCCTGCAGAAGATAGTTCAGCTACAAGAGAAATGGCCTACATATGACAGCAAACTTCAAGTACTATTCCACATTGCATGCCTAATCTCTATAGTGTTAGGTGAGCCTGAGTCTCTGTGCTCTTCTGAAATATGTGACTTCTACAGACTGCTCCTGACAGACATGAGAGCACTAAGGCACCTGAGGATTACATTCATCAGCATTCTGGGGAAATAGCTTCTGACTTGTAGGGAACAAGAAATAATATGAGTTTCTGTCACTATTGATGAAAAAAGTATGAGGACAGGTTTATACTTAAACTATTTGGTGCAGATTAAAATAACTGTGCTAAATTTTCAATTTAGCCATGTTATCCCTGTAAGACTTTGGGCTAGTGACTTTGCTTCAAAAAGTACTTAGGATGATGCTATGGCATGTCAAAATCAATGGGAATTTGGTGTCTAAAAACCTTTAGGAGTTTAGTCTTTATTAGATCTCTTTTAGGAAAAAAAAAAAGAGCGAGCATTTTCATGGCCTCCTCTGGACTTGCTTTAACAGGTCCATGTCCTTCTTCTGTTGGGAGTGCCAGAGCTGGACACTGTAATCCAGGTCTCACAAGAGCAGAGGAGTCTTATGGAAAATAAAATTACAAAACTGAGTAAAAGAATATTTTAGCTAAAGACAAAGAGAAATATCTATTCTAGGCCCCCAAGGTCTGTTCAAACGGAATTTTCTCATAAGGGAAATAGTGAGAACCTCAGTAGTTGAATTATTTAAAATTTGAGTGGGCAAAAAGTTCAAGAATCTTGTAGTCATTAATTCACTGTTGACAAGAGGATAGACTAGGTTGGACTGGCAAAGCTTTTTCATCTAAATTGGGTGATTCTAAAAAAATAAACTATTGTTTAATGAGTACTTGCCCTACTCTGTGGGTACAGTGGCAATAGAGTAGATATACTGCTAGAATTAAGTCTTTTAGCTTGGGTGAAAGTAGTGAACCTGAAAAGTCTGAAATGTCATTTGAAGTTCTGTGGTGTAAATGGAGTGAACTTTTTGTTTGGCATTTTATTCAGTACATTGCACGTCAGGATCTTGGCCCCTGACCAGTTCTCTTGAAGAAGAGAGAGAGAAGGCTAAAACAAACAAAAAAAACAAAACAAAACCAAACAAAACTAACTTGTTGTAAGTTATATTTTTAATTCAGGATTTTTGGGGGAAGGGAGGTGGCAAATCACAGTTCTACAAGTCCAGCCTGCAAAGTCAATGCCTATATTGTTCCTTTCATTGCACCAGGGATGTGAGGCATAGTCCTTAACAATCTGATATAACTTCAGAATTGTTCCTTCTTTGAAAAGGTGTCTGGTCCAGATGATCTCGTGAGATTCCTCACAGCCTAAATGATTCTGCAAGTGAATTATTTGACTTTCTTTACATGGGAGCCCCAGAGAGAATTAGCATATATGCTAATTCATATATGGTGATCTAAAGCCTGAGTCTAGAAGCAAACCAAAATCAAATTAACTGCAATGTTCAGATGAAAAAAAAATCCATCCTTTGTCAAGTTCACTATTTTCTTTCTACAGCTACAGCAGAACTGCCATAATTTGATCCTTTCTTCAGCTAAAGGCTCAGTAGAGGTCAGAGCTATATTACAAGGGTTTTAGCTCAGTTTCCAAGGCTAACTATATATGCAAGTCACAGACTCTTGATTTTTTACTGAGAAACATGAGATTTATTTTTTTTCTTTGTCAGAAACCAAAACACTAATCCTGGAAAAAGACAAAAAAATATTGATCCCTTACCTATTAATTTAAAAATATGTGGTTTTGAACTCAGGCTCCCTTTGAGGATGCTGTAATGAATACGAGTCACGATCCAGCATACTTTACTCCTTTTGACTAATGCCCTTTTCCATAGGAACTGAGGAACTGTGAAGGGAAAAAAAAAGAATTTTTTTTTTTTTTTTTTTTTTTTTGTGGTTATTGTGTGTTATTTATATACACACTCTGGGGCAAATGACTTTCCTGTCACTGGAGGGACATCAAAAAGGAAAGCAGTTGCAGATTTCTCAGAGTTGAACTTCCTGCAATACTTTACTTGGCTTCCAGAAAATGCAACAAGAAAAGCATTTTCTTGCTTTCATTACATCTTTCAGGAAGGTGGAATCAAGAAATAGCTAACGGGTGATTCCATAACTAAAGAATTATATATTTTATCTTGATATTTTAAGTACTCAGGTCTGACTTTTCAGACTAACTTATTATTCGCTGGACTTCCTGCTGACATTATACGCACGCACACACACATGAATATATTTAAATATATGTATTTAATTAATTACTTGAAGCAACATAAATGAGACTGATCTCCCAAAAGTTATTCAAATCTCCTATTTTTCTGTTGGGCATTTTGAGACCACCATTGAAATCATCAATAGTTCGGGAGAATTTTATGTTCTTAAGAGGTCTGATGAATGCAGATGTTAAAGTTTGGCTAATTCCTCATTTTTATTCATAATCAGTGGATGAGAGAAGAATTTTTGTTTGTTTTTCTATTTCATTCCCTGAATGTTAATGTCAGACCAGATTCTGTATTCACTGTATGGTAATTCAAGTGGTGAAAATCCATTCAAATGTGTGTGTGATCTTTCTGTTGCAATAGAGCACCAGTAAATTGGGTAAGATTTTTCTCCCCAAATGTGTTGCAAAGTTAATACTAAGAAGAAAATGACACTACTAAATAGTGCCATCAAAAAATTGCTACAACAGACATAGGCATTCTAAATCATACATGATTTCAAGCAAAAACGTGTCCTCTGTTACTAGACTTTACTAACTAAAAAAAAAGCTGATTAGAGGTATCAGTAATGCTCTTCAATTCTGTCTACAGATTTTAAGGATTAAGCAGAAAATACTAATAAAGGAGCTCTTCAAAATTTCCACCCAGAAGATTATTGCATTACCTTGTGGAAGCTGTGGGGTGGGCACTTTAGGAGGCCCATTGACCCTTTGGAACAGATCACATTACCCATAAGGTATTAAAACCTTACATCTTGGTAGGCAGTGATGGAAATTCTGTATCTTCCCAAAATATGAAGTCCGATTCTTGTTCCATAGAGCTGAATAGGATAGCACAGCCCACCAATATCCTGACAGTACAAGACTTCTTTATTTGAGCTAAGGATAGTATAACAGGGACTCTGTAGAAAGTCTAGGGTTTATCCTCTCAGTCTAGCCTCTCAGTTCAACATGTTTTGAATATAATACCTTACCCTGACTTATTCCATTAATAACTGCAACTTTTCCCCAAACTAGTAGGACTGTGTCTGTGGAGCTTTTGTCTTCAGCGTCCAAGTAAAGGAGAAAGAGTTTTTTTCCTACTGGTTATATTACTATTCTGCTACAGCGCTAGTTCCATGTATGTGAGGAAAGTCCTTCATCAGCTACTGAAATTTGAATTTCCTCACCTCACAAGAAGCAGTCTTACCAAAGGCATTTCCTGTTGCTGGGAAGTTCAATTCTATTTGGGCACCATCTGTTTCTGTGTGGCAGACAGTATTTTCTGCAACAGTTCCTAAATGCACTGTGAATGATCACAGTGTTAAATGAAATTTATTACATTAATTCAGTACAGTACTTATTCCTTAGTCAAAGTCCCTCCCAGAATCTTTTCCAGAAGAAAAAAGTCAGTGTTAGCACAGGGATTTTTGAATTAAGGCATACTGACTTTAACAGCAATTATTCTTGGTAATGTATTTGTGCTTGTAGGTATGTGAGTGAGCTTCACTGAGAGTTGCTACATTATTCTTAGGTAGTAAAAATCCCAAATGTTTGCTCTTTTATTTCTCTAGAGGTAACTGTTACCATAACACTAACTGTATATACAAAATGAACTGTTTTAAGACACTTTCATTTGTATCCAGAAAAAACTAATATTAATTCTAATCTAATTACTGCATTTCTTTTTAGATGTCACACACCTCTGGTTTGACTGCAGCAGTATCCTGCCCTTGCTCTCATCTTTCACAAAAAAAAAAAAAAAAAAAAAAAAAAAAAAAAAATCCAAACAACTTCACTTTGATAAAAATAAGCACTCACATTAGATTGTCTGATAAATTTTACTGAAAGCTGTTGCTATGGCGGAAGAGGGTATTTCTTTCCAAGGTTGTTAAGCTGACAGACAGCTGAAGTTCATTTTTGCCCCTGAGATCCTGGAGCAACCAAGCCAGACTGGGGGCTCTCAGAGGCACACTGCAGCTCTTCTTGGTCTCAGAGCGATGTAAATACAAGAAGCCACAAAGGTGACCTAGAGTTGCCTTCCTCCTCCCATCTCTGGGGTGGCAAGTTTTCCTGTCATTCCTAGATGTGGTTTCCACCAGCCCTCCCTCCATTTTTATCTTTGCCTACAGAAGTCTCTGTGGAGGCTGGTAGAAAGAGATGTCTGGGCACTAAGAACTTGTCATATTTACTACTTTATCCTGTACCAGTCTGCAGGCAGAAAAAAGTTGCTATGAAAGAGGAATAGATGGAGTATGAAAGTGCCTGACTTTGAAAAGGAATATTTAGTACAGAGACTTTTTTACTTTATAAAATTTCAGTTACAACTCTCTTTTCCTTCCCATATGCAAACAAAACCCACCCAGCATCTCAACCAACCGTTCAAAACCTTTTTATGGCTTGAGGCTAATGCAGCTTTGCATTCTGAGAAACATGTAGGATGCCCAAGCCATTGAAACCAAGTCTTAATTTGGACCCATGCTTCCTCCTTATTAAACTGTTGGTAATTAGGTACATGAGACGGATGCTCCTGCAAACAAGAGAAGCAGTCCCCTATCCATCCTTTTATACTACAAAGCTTGCATTTTTTGCAGTGGATTAGCAAATCCAGACATCCTATAAAATGTCAATGAAGGTATGGATCTTCAGAGTATATTTCTCAGGAGAGCTATGCTTGTTTGCAATGCTGCTCTCCCAGCCCGATCAATACAGCCACAACAGACTTTTGCATTTTCTGTCAGAAGACAGAACCCCACTCACTGAATTTTTTCTTTCCAAAGCAGTTAATCAAATAGTAGAGGCAGAGGAAAGTGGGGGTGGGGAGTTAGACCACGTGCCGAGCACCCAGAGAAGTTGTGAATAAAGTGCATTTTTTAATTATTATTACTAACCACGAAGGCACAATAAGAATTATCATGAGAAAAATCATAACTCAGGGGCAAGACAAGGACTAGGAAGAGGAGGCGCAGCTGAGTGCAGGAAGCCCCAAGGGATGTGATTATCTCCTGGTAACAACATCCCCAGACTTATTGCTATTATAAAATTTCATTTTTCCATTTATTTATATACACAGATACATATATAAATTATTTAGCTGAAGTATTTCAATCCCCTGCAAACTGTGTGTTTGCATTAAAATGCTTCAACTGTGAGATTCCCAGGTATATTAATATCCACTGTTTGAGGATGTTGAGCAGTCCATCAGAATAAGCTCTTCATCCTTGGCTGTTTTATGATATTATTACAACGTATTTTAGTTGGGGAATGCTAGGTAGAACAAGTTTTCAGAGAAATAGACTTGTTTGGGTTCCATTTGGTTGCTGGAGGGAAAAATTCCACATAAAACAACTCTGGCTGTTCAGTAAGGCATCCTGATTTCCTCTTATCACTTTTTCCCCACCACAATTCTATTTCTTCTCTCCTTTTTAGAAGTCCCAAGTCCACTTTCCATTTCCTTTAATAATAGTGAGAGGTGATTGCAGCCGCAAGACGTAAGGACCTTGAGGACTTCATTCAGATGTGTGTTTTGCAAGTTGAGTTTCCTGGCAATTATGTATAAAAATGAGGACAGATTGATGCTGTTATTATGAGCAATTTCATCAATGTAAACTTGCAATTTAACAATTTTTAGGGCTGAATGATGCTTCAAAAAGCCACCTTTCTTTTTGTTCTGTTCTCCCAGCTTATGTTCACATCTTTTTAATTCATGTAACATACTTCTTATTAGCATGTTTAATTTTTAACTTACTATTTTTTTTTTTTTTTAATTTTTGTTCTTTAGAAATTTTGATTCTATTTTAGGGCCCTGATTGTAGCTCATTGTCATTTTGGAATAAGGTTGCCAACGAAGTAAAAGTGAGTATGCTTTCTCATGATGACCCTGAATTACTCAGGAGTCACTATGAATAACAGTGATCATTTTGCTTATAGGGTCAGCCTTTTAGATGCAATAAGAAGCTGTGGCAACTTTAACATGAGGGCTTGTTGTCAGTTGCATAAGGAGGTGGAGAATATTTAGAAGATTTCAAATCAAAGTTCCACCTGCAAAGAGGCAGAAACTACTGAATGACATACTCTTTCCGCAGCATAGATGTCCATGGATTTTAGTTTAGTTATTCACTTATTCTTTCCCACATATTAAGTCTACAAATGTCATTAAGAAAGCACTGCTTGGCAGTGTTTCTTCTATAACAAAAAAACCCACAACAATTCAATATAGAGTACAAGGGAATACAGTAGAGTTTAAAGCGGCTGAACCCCCTGCTCATAGAATGTGCATGATTCTGTATAAGGATATATCTGTAATCCTAAAGGATCAGGTGAACCAAATCCTTTTCCATGAAGTCTGGCTTTGTTTTTCTCTGCTTTCCTTTTCCCTGTGTTCTTTCAGCTATTCTCTTTTCTACCCTACTCCCTGTGGAATTACTTGGGAAACCTACAGAACGATTTGGTGAAAGATACTATACTAAGACAACATAGAGTATAGGGGAATTTCAAACTATGGTAGAAACACACTTAATACTCTATGTATGGCTTATATGCCTCTTCTTACTGTTTCATTTTGAAAAAAATGAAAGGGTGGCATTTATATTCTCTTTCAGTTTGCTGTCACCATAGTCGTACCCTTATAAGGCCCCAACAATTATGTTTCACTATCAAATTATTTGTAAAGGTAGAATTTAGTCTGGCAAAGAGAGATTCTATACACTAACAAAGACAATGCTGATTCTCACTTCAGTTCCTGCATTTGCAATAGTTTCACCACTTCCTTTGCATGTTTTTTGATGCGTTTTTGTGTCTACTGACACCACTGGGTCAATTCATACTTGTTTAGACAAAATTAAAGCAGCTCTTCAGAATTTACCTGGTTGTTCTTCACTAATGTAGAAAAAAATGCATAAAAAAATTAACTGAAGACAATGTTTCCTGGGCTTTAATTATCAAATTGCAGCATTTTGTGAGAGAGGACCCGTGTCTTACCTGTCAATCAGTGAAATGAATGTTTACTGTCAGCCGTAGACACTGCAATAAAATTGCAACTACAGTTTTCTCTGGTCTTAGTTAACCTGACATCAGTAAGGAAATATGTGTTTTAACATCACCAAAACAAAAAGAAAAAAGAAAAAAAATCAGAAACCAAAAAAACAATGAACCAAAAAAACATACAGATCCTCATCTTATGCAGCTTTCTTTAGCTCACTTGAAATCAATAAAACCCTACTTATTTTGTCCCAGATGACGGTCTAGCTCAGGATCAGTATCACAAATCTTATGGGGTATATACAGAAGAAAGGAAATAAAAGGTAAAATAATAAACACATATATAGATACATATATAGAGGAATAAAGTTGCAGAAAATTAAAGATATCAGCAAACTCCACCATTTTTCATGCTAAAGAGAGAGGCTGGGCTTGTGAAACCCAGGACCTCTGCCTGTCTGTATGGAAACCTGCAGAGTGGTTTCCTCAATGCTTTTAACACTTACAGATTTTTGCAGCAGAAGGGCATTACAATGGATGGTCTGCAGTTTCCAGACTCTGGTTTGCAATTTGTCGTTTTCCCACATGCTCTGAGTCACTGGGGGATATTGTTTAGAAGGCAGCAATAGAGTTTAGAAACAGAAGCTGAAAAACATAAATCTCCTGTGTACCTGGAATTGGTTGCCCGGGGAAGCTGTGAACGCTCCATCGCTGCCAGTGTTCAAGGCTGGATTGGACAGAGCCTTGGGTGGCATGGTTTAGTGAGAGGTGCCCCTGCCCATGGCAGGAGGGTTGGAACTAGATGACCTTAAGGTCCTTTCCAGCCCTAACTATTCTATGATTCTATGCAAACATACCTGGTTTAAACATATGACGCGGTTTTGACGTTCTATACAAAAGGGGTTTATAACAGTCTTACCTTTATATCTAAGAAACCAGCTTCAAAGGATAGTAAAGCTAATATAAAACTTTTCTTGGCTGCAATGTAAAGCATTATAATCCTACAGGAGCAATGGCATGAGAAAGTAAGAATTTCTATTGCACATCACATATGTTTTACAGAATAGCGTCCAGGCATGTTGCTGTCATTCAAGATCATTTTATTTTCCACTGAGAAAAATTCACCAGACAAAGCTCCATTGTCCTAAGGGGTTGTTGTCCTTTAGGTACAGTTTCAAACTCTAGTAGAGACACCAAACAGGTATATAGTCAAGTATGTCATGAACATCCAAATATTTTGCATTATTATAGAGCATAATGGTGAAATCCTGCCTGACCAATTTGGTGCCCTTCTATGATGGGCTACAGAGCTGATGGACAGGGGTAGAGCAGTTGATGTCATCTACCCGGACTTGTGCAAAGTATTTGACACTGTCTCACATAACATTCTTGCCTCTAAATTGGCAAGACAACAATTTTATGGGTGGACCACTCAGTGGATGAAGAACTGGCTGGATGGCTGCAAGCAGAGGGTTGTGGTCAGTGGCTCGGTGTCCACCTCGAGACTAGAAATGAGTGCTGTCCCTCAGGGATCAGTGCTGGGGCCGGTCTTGTTCAACATCTTTGTTGGTGACATGGACAGTGGGATTGAGTACACCCTCGGAAAGTTTGCCTGTGACACCAAGCTGTGTGGTTTGTTTGATACGTTGGAGGGAAGGAATGCCACCCAGAGGGTCCTTGACATGCTTGTGAGGTGAGCTGATGCCAACCTGATGAAGTTTAACCATGGCAAGTTGCTGTGTGCAGTTCTGGTGTCCTCAACATAAAAAGGACATGGAACTGTTGGAAAAAGTCCAGAGGAGGGCCACTTAGACTGGATATGAGGAAGAAATTCTTTACTGTAAGGGTGGTGAGGAACTGGAATGGATTGCCCAGGGAAGCTGTGAATGCTCCATCCCTGGCGGTGTTCAAGGCCAGGTTGGACAGAGCCTTGGGTGCCATAGTTTAGTGTGAGGTTTCCCTGCCCATGGCAGGGGGGTTGGAACTAGATGATCTTAAGGTCCTTTCCAACCCTAACTATTCTATGATTCTATAAATGCCTAGTGCAAATGCTGAAAAGACAGTAAATAAAATTTTACATCTATAAAAGAATTTCCATCAACTAGAAGCCAGAAATTAGAATACTGTGACTATAAATTTCTTTTCTTAAGCTCCTATTCACTCTTGAAAGATTTGACCTCCTTGAAGTCAATGGGATTTTTAACACAACCTCTTCTCCCAGTGCATTTTGTCTTCCGCTTGTCTGTGTTGAATTTCATCTGCCATTGTGTTGCCCAATTACCTACAGTAGTTTTGTTAGGTCCATCTGGAGTTCCTACCAATCCTCTTGGGTCTGGAATAACCTAAATAATTTTGTGTCTGTGTCATAATAGCCATAAAATAATTCTGTGTCAAAACAATTTTGTAAATTGGTGTTTCAACATTTGTCCTAAGTGCAGCTGAACAAAACCCTTTGTGTACAGCTCCAGTCTTTGTTCCTCAAGGACTCCCCTATTATACACCTGTTCTTGACAGATTGAGGCCTGAAAGAGGATAGCTTAGTCACATATTAACCAGCAGGAAGAAAGACTCCTTTTTTTTAATGCCTGCCTACTATTTCAGTGTTTGGAATTCAGTCCTACCTATAAATCAACATCAGAGACTACAACTCAGCATGTTCAAGAGCTTTGTTTAAACATCAAAAGAAGAACACAGACAAGTGCTATGATAGAAATATAACTAATCACTTGCAAATACATCTTTTCTGTCAGTAGAAGCTTAACCTTTTTGTTTAATGTTACTGGAGGAAAATGCACTTATTTACTTTCTATTTTCTTTAAAGCAATATACAGGTTCACTATGAAAAATGATTATATTTATTTCTAATATAACATAAATACAGCAAAATAGATTTTAGAAGTGTTCAGCTGAAGGAATATTTATGTAATCTTGCAAATTGCAAGGCTATACAATGATTAATAAGAACAGGATCTGCTGAGATTGCTTAGCATGTTTGGGCAGCATATTACTTGATAAAGTGACAATTCGCTAAGGAGGAGAAATATATCTAGGGCTTTATCGTGTTTGTTAACTAGCAATGAACACAACATGATTGCATGTGGCACATTGATTGGATCAATTCAACTTCACACTCTGCTACTAGCTTTCTTAGCTCATAGGGAATTCCGCTAGGATTTAGCCATAGTGTGCAGAAAATCCTAGAATCTATAGACCATTCCCTTTAATTTGAATGCTGCAGATTATGGATGAAAGATTGGTCACCTATAGGATTTAAGACTTCAAAGGAATGTAAAATAAAGAGAGACACAGAGGGAAAAAATACAAACAAAGAGCCTCTGTGAGAAAGAAGTGGATATTCAGTCTCCTATATGATGTGGAGTTGGGTTCAATATGAGTTCCTGAATCTGATTTTCCATTTATTCACAGGAAAGACACTGAACTGAGTGGCATTACTCCTTTTTTACACATTGGGAAGGGAAAGCAGAAGCAAACTCATTTTTTCTACTGTAGCATAATTCATTGCCAGCAAACACATAAAACGTCACTACATTCCTGGTTTGCTTTCAACTTTTGGCCTTGACAGTGTTTCAGTCAATACACCTTTGTCATTGATCAACAGCACACACTTTGTCAGCTGGATCAGGTCCTCTGTATTCCTTGCAATCTGTTTTGCAGGTAATAAAAAATGCTTCTTCCAAAGATGTGGTCTGTAATACAAAAAATGCAAAAACCTGGTAGTATGTTTGGCATAGGATCTTTCTTCAGATAATACAAGTTCTCTTAGCATTTTGCAGGTGTAAATCCTCAGGTGGAACTGGTAATCTCCAGGGCATTCAGCCCCTATTTAAAAATCTCTGGTTGAATTGTATGTGTCCAGCACAGGCCAGCTGGGTGACCTAAGGTCTTACCTTCTTAAGGTTCTTTCCAACCCTAATTATTCTATGATTCTATGGTTTAACCCTATTAGAAAACTCAGCCCCACACAGCATCTTGCTCACTTGCCTCTGGTGGGATAAGGGAGAGAATCAGTAGACTAAAAATGAGAAAACTCAGGGGTTGAAATAAAGACAGCTTAATAGGTAAAGCAAAAGCTGTGTGGGCAAGCAAAGAAAAACAAGGAATGCATTCTTTAATTTCCATTGGCAGGCAGGTGTTCAGCCATGTCCAGGAAAGCAGGGCTCCATCACATGTAATGTCTATTTGAGAAGACAAATGCTGCAACTCTGAATGCGTCCTACTCTTCCTACCCACAGTTTTGATTGCCAAAAACAACAGAGGTAATGGAATATCCCCTTGCTCAGTTGGTGCCAGTTATCCCAGCTGTGTCCCCTCTCAGCTTCTTGTGCACTCTCAGCCCACTTGCTGGTGAGAAGGGGATGAGGAGTAGAAAGGGACTCAACCCTCTGTAAGCACTGAACATCAATAACAAAAATGTCTCTGCATTTTAAGTGCTGTTTCCATCACAAATTTAAAACATAGCATCTTAAGAGCTACTATGAAAAAATTTAATATCCCAGCCAAAACTGGTATACCATATCCTTTATACTCAGATACAGATCTACAGCAAACAGCCTTGAGATTACGTACCATGGGTGACACAGTACATAATGGAGCTGCCTCCATCCTTCTTGTAGCACATGCATTTAGCATTTGTTCCTTTCCTCCATCTCACTTCCATAATGGCCTCAGTGGATGTTTTTGCCTCTTTCAAAAATCTTGTATCACTCAATTTGGTCTTCCAACTTCAACTCCACTACAAGTCAAGTCACTGGCTCATTTTTAGAGGCATTTCCACCACGTAGAGGGGAAATGCAGCCTCAGCTTCCTACAGCAGAAACCCCATCGTCTGCTTGAACTCAAGAGAAACTAGGCGGCTTCAGAGAGTGATGCACAACTAAAATAAACAACAGATATGTCCTAAGATGGGTGCTACAAATTAGTTTATGCTACCCATGCTTCAAGCTTTTCTTTTTCAGTTTTTGTTCTTTCTACCTTTTCCTATATTTTTATCTCCCTTCTTAACAACACTTGATAGCAAAGAAGACTCTTCTATCTTTCAGTCACAGAATCTTCATATCCTTCCACCTCCATTCCACTCTGCATCTCAAAATTAACTGAAAACCAAAATTATGTCTTTTTCTAGACCTGTATTTCCTAATCTTATTTTTCTATTTCTTTGGTTCTAGTAGCTGTTTTCACCCTAATCCTATGGACCACTTCAGGCTCCAATTTAAATGAAAGCTACCCTGCCAAATAAGACTACCTTGAATTGCCCGTGTCATAATGTAAGCTACAGTTCTTTCCTGGAATACTAATGCTAAAAGTGCAGCACTAGTGAGCATCACAGGCTGTACAATACATTATAAATAAAGGTGCAGACACTACAGTGTCTGAGATAAAAGGTATTAAGGTTACTGTGGAGGTACTGTAAAATTTAGTGCTCTGTAGAATATGCCAGTAGTTCCTAAAACAGCAGTCAGATACTCGCTAGGCACAAAAACAAAGCAAATGCAGGAAAGAAACTGTCAATAGCACAAGCCCTAGAAACCTTCAAAAGTCTCAGGTCTGATCTATTTGACTTTATTCAGTAATGTTTTTTTTTTTTTCTTTTTTTTTTTTTTAGTAATTCCTTCATTGAAATCATGATGTAGAAAAATATTGTGCAATTTAGGACAAGTCACTACCTTCAAACTCTTTAAAAAAAGCTCTTGAGAAAACACGCGACTCACACCCAGCCAGGTTAAATAATACTCACATAAATATGCACCCTTCTTGGGATGTAAGGGGTTGTGGTTGAACCCCACCTGGCACCTGAGCCCCGCACAGCTGCTTGCTCCTTCCCCCAGATAGGATAGGGGAGAGTATCATAAGGGTAAACTGGCTGGTTTAGTTTGTGATTTACCTGACTACTCTAGGCACTTCCAGGATGATCAGATGACTTGCTCTCTGAGAATACTCATTTCTCTGTGTTGACTGAAAGTCTTGAGTCACCACCATACTTACTGTGGAATCATAGAATCAGAGAATATTTAGGGCTGGAAAGGATCTTAAGATCATCTGTTCCAACCCCTTGCCATGGGCAGGGACACCACACACTAAACCATGTCACCCATGACTCTGTCCAGCCTGGCCTTGAACACTGCCAGGGATGGAGCATTCACAACATCCTTGGACAACCTGTTCCAGAACCTCACCACCCACACAGTAAAGGTGAAATGACCACATTCAAAGGTTATACTAGTAAATCAAATGTACTTACACGGCATTGTCTGGCAGGGAGACCATTGTCTTGAGCAGTGTGGGCTGATCCAAAATGTCTGTTAAGAAAAGCTTCTGGTCTGTGCTAGTTCCCAGACTGTGCCTGGGAAAGAGTTTCTGAGAGGGTGCTAGTCTCTAGAGCCTGGAGAGGTAGCTCTGATTGATACACTGAGAATGGACAATTGCTATCCACTGCAAAGAAAAGCTCTAAGGCAGTGTTAAATTTAGGAGAGTGGACAAAGTGCTTCCATTGTGCTTAAAAAGAGATAAACTGGGAAAGCCTAACAGAACAGGGTAAATTGTTTTGCCTTGGTCACGCTTGGTCAGTACAGATGTTACAGTCCATATTATGATACTGATTATGTCTGGGTTCTTCCTCTCCAAAAGTTGCTGCCATCTGGGCTAAGACATTACAGAGTTTATCAAAGAGTGGCTACTCCTGCCTGCACAGACAGCATAACATGAGTTCAATCTCCGAAAAGCCCCTCATTTACTCTCTGGAGTCTAAGCACATGGTAGTTAATTTTCCACACCGAGAACTCTTTTGCAGAAGTGTTGCAGACTTTCTGCTTTTCTTTTAGTAAGGCCTTTATGTTTCAGAATGCTCTGGATGTGTTTGATCCTATCTATTTTTTAAATGGCTTGTCAACAGCTTCCTATGGAGATAGAAAGGGGCTGAGAGGAAGCAGATTTTTAGTGCTAGAATACTGCCTGCCTTCTCTGCTGGCTTAAGGTATAACAAGACATAAAAGCTTAGAAGTCTGTTACCATTTCAAGAAAGATCTTGAGCTTATTTTCCTTAAGGCCTCTGTGCATCTAGACAGTGTGGATGATTACAAATCTTGACTTAACCTACAGTGTAGGCTTGAATGTTCAATAGAGACAGCTTATCTGCAGAGGTTTAGGAAAATCATGTAATGTATACAGGCCCCCAGTGTTCAAGTCACCATGATAAACCTTTCATGAACACTAAACTATATTTTAAAAGTGAGTCCTGATTAGAGAAGGACTGAGAGGGTTTTTGGAGCAGGCATTTAATCAGCATGCAAAGACACTACTCTCAGCTTTTCTTATTTTCTGTGAATGTTAAGTGTTGTTCAAGCACACCCTGTGCAAAAACACCCATCCAGTTCTATCTCTCCGTAGAGGTGCATCTGGATGCTGGGGATTGCAAACAACATAATGGCAGTGGGAAGCTCTTACTGAGTGGCAAAATCTCCCGCACCATGCAGAAAACCAAAATCACCTCCCACCGCCTCACTCCTTCCTGGATAGACTTACACTCCCATGAGTACTGCTGAAACATATGAAAAGTACCAAATTAAGAGAGGTTTTAGACCAGGTTTTGGTGCCTAGGATGAAAGATAAACTCCTCCTCCAATGCTCAGAGGCCAAAATGACAGTGCAATGTTGCAAGAAAATCATAAAACCATAAAACCAGAAAATCTCATTGCATCTCCTGGTTTTAGAGCAGACAAACAAGTGCAATTTTGGAGGGCTTTCCTCACAGACAACATACTTTGGTATTGGTCTCTGATGTTGAAGTTCACTGCATTAGTTACATGAACAAAGCATTAGTTTTTTGAATTGTCATTGATGTGGCATCATAGAATTTGGTCTTACTTAAATAGCAAGAATTGGTGATCAATATCTAAACGTCATCTTTCATTATTTAACTCTAAATTTCTTTTAAGCTACTGAAAATTTGGTGTTTGCTCTGTATTATTCTTCATTCACCCTGTATCATTACAATCACCACCTAAACACCATTAAATCTTCAGCCTTATAGATGTATCATTCATATGCTCATTACTTCCAAACACATAAAATCAAGTATTGCTCATCTGGGCCTCAATCCTCAAAAATACGTACATGTGTTATTTTCAGCACCTGAGCAGTGTGAAAAAGGTGAAGAGAGACCTTAGTACTAAATTGTGTGTATGTGCTTGTAGGATCATGGATCCTATCAATAAAAGCAAATATCTTGGACTAACTCATTTCTTCTTTATAATTCCCTTTAAAAGTGTAAGCTGATTTTAAAATAGAGCATCCCTTTGAAATGAAGAGTTCAAATGCTTAACTTGAAAAAGAGAAGTCTATGTCAAGTGATGTAATTTTTTCTCTTTTCTAATGCTTTATTTCAGTGAAACTGTAAAAAAAACAAAAGTGAATTTCTATGTAGTCTTGTTTCTTCCAGGAATACACAAAGCTGATCAGTTTCTGCCTCTGAACTACTCAGCTACAATCTTGCATGAAGCCCAAGGTTTTATAATACAAAAATAAGCGCTAGAGAAAGACACAAATGAACTAAGTGGACAGAACCCAATACAATGGTATCCAGTGTTACACAAGACCCCCATGGGTACACAGATCACCTAAAAGGATAATCAGGTATGACACAGGATTACAGGTGACCCATTTCCTCTGGAGTAGCAGATCAGCTGTAGGCATTTAAAGTGTCATTGAACGCCTATTAAATTGGATCCAGTGTATCTAAACGACCATATCTATATTAGGTAACTGACAATCTTCAATTTGCAGAGCAATATCTGGTCATGAGATCATAGAACCATAGAACAGAATCATTCAGGTGGGAAAAAACCTTTGAGATCATTTTTTCCCATGGATGGGAACATTAAGTCACCTTTTGGGAAGGGCTCATGGCATGTAATTTGATGAAGGTGAAAGTTTCCATTAAGTTTTACACTCTGACCGCTTGACACGAATGTCTCCCTCCACCTCATGCACCAGATTCTGCTGATTGCTGGCTAAAAAACCATGCTAACTGCCTGTAACAAGCAAGGGAAGTCACACAGTGGAAAAAGTAGCTAAAATGAATGTGAGCCTGTGCAAAGGGTGCAAACTGAGGTATAATGATGCAGGACTGCATGAATACATGACATTCTTGAAACGTATGATGACAAGGCAGCCTAGAGAAGACTCAGTGAGGATCTGATCAGTGTGTATGACTATCTGAAGGGAGAGTGTAAAGTGCCTGGGGTCAGACTCTTTGAGGTGGTGCCAGGTAATAGGACGAGCGGCAGTGAGCATAAACAAGACCAGAGGAAGTTCCATCTGAATATGAGGAACCACTTCTTTACTGTGAGGTGAATAACCACTGCAGTAGGCTGCCCAAAGAGCCTGTGGAGTCTCCTTCACTGCAGGTATTCAAGAGCCGCCTGGACACAATCCTGAATAATGTGCTCCAGGTGACCCTGCCTGAGCAGGGAGGTTGGACTAGATGACCTTTGATGCCACCTCAACTATTATGCTATTCTGTGATAGACCTAAGCAGGTGGTGATTCTCAAAGCTGAGGAGAAATGTTGAGACTCCAGATCTCTGATAACTTTCAACACCAGTAAAGCAAAACTGAAATATTCTTGTATACATATTCTGTGCTTCAATCTTAACAATGAGAAGAAAAGACAATTCTACTTTTTCATTTGTGTCCTTGGAGTTTTCTGATAAATAGTTTATGAGCGGTTAGCTAAATGTGCTTTCCGACAACCTACATGCAGTAAGCAATGCTCCAGCTGAAAGCTCAGTGCTTAGACACTGATCAGATTAATAACCTGCAACATACAAGCTGGAGCCCTTCGAGTACAGACAGCATATCTAGAGGCATGTACCAGTTGAACAATATGTGCCTGTGCATAAATACACCATCCACTTTTGTCTCGCCATGGGGCAATTGCCTGTTCACTGAGAACGGGACAGTCTCTGCCACTCCAATTATCTCTTTCCCTGGTAGTTGCTATAGTTCTGATAGATGCTTGAACAAAGGAAGTGTTTTTATATGAATCTGAGATGATGATAGAGAGACCTTTGGGAAATAATCAATTACCATATTAGAATAGTGTATGGTGCTGATGGAGATCCTTGTTGACAAAAGCTCTCTTCTCAAAAGGCACCCAGCACTGGCCCCTCACTTTGCCTTTCACACCTTTCAGGACAGGGTGCCTTGATGCAAATAGACTGAGCAAATTCTTCAGCTGATGTTGGCTTCAGTGCAAATACTTTGATTTATACCAGCAGAACAGTATTTGTCATCAGGACCTTGAGTTATTTCAAAAATGAACTGGACCCAAAATGCTTTGATAGGGTTTATTGTAAGGAAAACTTTGCAATTGCTTATAAGCAATATACTAAGAATCCTTTTATGCAGATTTAGCCATATTTTTTGTTTGTTTTAATTACCAGTGATTCTTTTATTTGCGTTTCTTTAGCTGAACTCACTGATTGGAATAAAAGAGCACTCTTGTGAGGCTTTTGAAACAAAATCTACAATGCAACAACAACAATTCAGCCCTAAGCCTTTTACCATTATTGATAATAAACAGCAGCTAATTCTTAGCAGCATTAAAGGATGCCTTAGTTTGCAGACTGCCACATCATTTTAACGTGTTTTCCAAGAAAAAGAGACACGGATATTAATACAGTGCATCTCCTCCTAGTGGCAACACAAGGGAAATTACAAATTCACTGAGTTGTACCACTGTGACAGAATGTCTTTTCAATTGCCTTATTAACCATATGAAAAAATATATCACAACAGTTAGAAAACTTCTCAGTTATCTATATCTTACCCCCAGGGCTATTGTCATGAGCCAGTGGCACACTAAGGAAAGAGTACTAATTCAGTTGTCATCTGCCTTGCCTTTTGAATAGGAGGAAAAATACTAGCAACAAAATTGAAACAAGTAGTAAGGGTCAGAGAAAGGTCTAAATACCCTTGTCCACTTGATTTCTTAAATTAAACAAATAAAATTGCTTGTCCTGTTTTCCCTGTCATATAACATTGTACTATAAGTATTATGTCATCTTCTAATTGAGTCTTTTTTCTGCTTAAAATGCTACATGAGTTGCACTTTAAAAACGTAAGTGCTGGAATATTATATTCCAAGTTCATGACCCACATGGTGAACCATAAGAGGATGAGCAGTGATCTGCTAAAGCAGAACATGTTCAGGGACTGGAAAAAGCAGACTCAGTGCTAAGGTTTAAGGAAATCTATTGGTTTCTCTATAGATAATTTAGGTCATTTAACCATAGACAAACTCTTCACAACGTGAGGTGGACTGTCTCCAGGAGCTTGATCCACAGAGATCAGAATGTTTTCTATGACAAACACAATGATGTGATCCTCCATGTCCCTGCTCTTTGCATAGCCATTCAAAGCAGTAGCCACAGAAGACAGTATTCTGTTTCCTCAATTCAGTGCCCTTTGGGAGGCCTGTGCAGCTTGATAAGTATGCAAATCTCTGTAGTCAGGCCAGCCCACCCTCTGTACACATCTCAGATGTCATTACATTCTCATATTCAGCCAACTGAAACCTACTCTAAGGACCAAATATATAAACAAATTAGTTAACATTTTTGATTGGTAGCATTTTGCTCCAACTTGGGAAACTGTGCTCGGGTCTGGAGTGGTGCTGAAGCATTTGCCAATAGCAAAAAAGTTTTTTTCAGAACTTAAGTTTTGTCCTGACAATTTTGGTGTCAAGGGTTTCAAAAATGACCAGAGGCATGGAATGCCTCTCCAATGAGGAAAGGATGAGAGCTGGGGTTCTTCAATCTGAAGAAGAGAAGGCTCTGTGAAGACCTTTTTGAGGCCTTTTAGTATTTAAAGGGCTTATAAGAAATATGGGGACAAACTTTTTAGCAGGGCCAGTTGCAACAATGCAAGGGGTAATGGTTACAGATGAAAAGAGGATAGATTCAAACTAGATAATGAGGAGGAAAATTTTTTTTATGAGGGTGGTAAAAAACTGGGACAAATTGCCCAGAGAGGTGGTAGATGCTCCATCTCTGGAAGTGTCCAAGTCAGGCTGGACGGGGCTCTGAACAACCAGATCTAGTAGAAGATGTCCCTACCCATTGCAGGGGGGGTGGACTAGGTGTACCTTAAAGGTCCTTTCCAACCCAAACACTTCTAGGATTCCATAATATTGATTGCTGAGACATTTGTAGAAAATAGAGACACTTACTGTGCAAAGCAGCTACCCAGCCAAGAGCAGACTCGGCTACCAGATATGCCTTCGAATATCCTTCCTTGCCTTAAGTCGCATCTCCAGAAGGACTCAAGTATACTGTACATCTCATGGTCCATATGCTTAGGCAGCTGGGTCACATGCTGTTTCCAGACTTCTTTGGCCCCACTTTGCTATCACTTTTACTGTATTTTGTCATTTGCACTTATGCGAAATATATGTGCAGTTCCACACATTTGTTTTGTTGGGAACTTACAGAGGTAAGTAACTATGCAAATTAAAGGGAAATAGTCCTTTCAGCAGACAGAAAATTGCCATTCCATGCCTGCTCAAAAAGAGTGGAAGTATTTCCACACAGGTGAGCAGGATTTCTGTTTTCACCCAGTACAAACTGGTAACACAAAAGGCACAGAAAGTAATGGAAGATTATAACTAGGAGAGGAAGACGTTCAAGTGAAGGTTGATGAGTCTGTAACAACCAGACCACTGGTTTAATTAAAGGTCAGCTAAGGAAAGAAGGTGAAGGAAATATTATTTTTAAGTAAAAGTAACAGACAGAATTTAATTCTTGATCATGTCCACTTTAGTACAGCATTACTTCCACGTCATCCACACCTCCCTTCAGCAGAATTCATCACCTTCACTCCACCTGTTGTATCTATATTGCGTCCAGCTCTACAGATGACAACAGGGAATACAGATTCTTAGTCTTAATTAAAACACATGAAAATATCTCTTTGTCATGGGTTCAGCAGTAGCAGTCATTTTTCCCCTTCTTGGTAGCTGGTACAGCATTGTGTTTTTGACTTGTGGCCTGAGAACAGTTCTGATAACACCAATGTTTTTAGTTATGGCTTAGTGATGTTTGGTCTGGCCAAGGACTTTCGGAGCCTCATGCTCTGC
>JAOEHY010043889.1:0-12293 GCA_025447955.1 Psilopsiagon aurifrons | reverse complement strand
GTTTTCCCTTTTCATTTTCTTGTAAGAGGCAATTTAGAGGAGCAGTGCTCCTTCTGATGCGCTTGCAAACTGTTCTGCATCATCCCTCGGCTGCCTCTAATTGGGTAGAGAAACAGCACTTGCTCTGTATTTAAACTGTCTCTTTGCCTCATAACATGTACACGTTGACTGTGTTTCAATTCAAGTACAAAATAAGTAAGTTAGTTGTTGTTTACTTAATCTAAAATCTGATGCCTTTATCCCGTGAAATGAACCCTTGAGCTCCTGGTTGTGAAAATGCTAACACCTTCTCCCACTGTAAGAACTTGTCATTGTTGGGAGCCCTGGGGTCTTTAGGGGACATTTCAGTCTTCTGGGTTGCTTCATCAGGAATAAGTTACAATATCGAGCAATTTGATCCATTTTATGTTAGTTTTTGGTGAAAGAATATTTTGTCACTTCTTCCTCTGCGTCCCTGACAAAGGACTTTGATGGGTACAGCATCCAGAAAAGGGCTAGTATAAGTTGAAATGTCTGGTATAGGAGGGGAAGAGGAGAGTCAGGCTCAGTCCTTGGCTTGTTCCAACTAGTGGAAGCAGCCTGGTTGTTGAGAAGACCTTCTAGGGGGGATCTTGATGGCAAGGAGGGGGTGCTTTTGAGTAGTAGCTTTCAGAAAGCTGACAGTGCATTTCTGCTTAGGCCACCCTGCTAGTCCAAGAAGATCTGAAATTTGTTAATTTTGGGTAAAGAAGGTAGATCAGCTCTGTTTTGCCTATAAAAAATTCAAGTGTTTAATGACATGATGGCGTGACTTTTATTACAGTGAATTGAATATGCTGAACTGAAAAGTTGCATGCTTGAGGTGACACCGTCTACCTTATGTTCACAGCAATAGTTCTTCTGGTGTAAAAAGTTCTCGTTTTATTCGGTACATTTTTGCTTGCTTTGGGTTTCTTTTCTTCTGGAGGAATAGCCTGCCAATTTGTTTTCAATCTACTGTGAGAATTCCTTTTCAGGAAGAAAAAACCGTGGACTCAACATGCATTCATGCTGTGAAAGTGTTGATGAAGAAGTGTTTAAGTGATCTGCAACATCAGTCTTCACTGTGTTCTTTGAAAAGTTTTAAATATCTCGCTTTTTGTAGTGGAAAGAACAAGCCAGTGTACTGATCATTCTGTTCTATGCCATTGCTTCTTGCACTAGTGTTGGAAAGGCTTTTGAAAAGGCTTTTTTACTTGTTCTGGTAAAACATTGTTCTTGGTAGGATGTGATATTACATTATAGAAATCTTTTTTTGTTTTGTGAAGGAGGAGCTCAGAGAACTACGTGAAGAACCAATTGACCCTCAAGCTCAGCAAGAAATAATTAACAGCATTGAAGAAGTTTATTTTTCCAATGATTCCTTTGATATTGTGAAGTATGAGTTAGAGGTAAGCTGGCTTCTTAAAAGACAAGACAGTGATGTAGCAAAAATAAGGGTCAAAATTATGCTTTTCAATGAGCTGTTTTTTTGGTTTGTTTCTGATAGCTTCTATTAATACAATACTGCAGCCTTCTGCCTCGTAGTGGAGCTTCTAGCATGTAATATTGGTATGGAGTCTCTTCTTTTAATGTTGTAGAATCAATATGTTGTTGGTTGTGTTAACAGGCACTTCATAATGTAAACCATAGAGGAAAAAAACCAAAGTAGTTAGAGGGAAAAAAAAAAGAGGTTCTATATTTTGGGTATTTTTTTAAGCAAACTGACTGAGATAATGATTTCAGTGATTAAGGGGGTTGTGTGTGTTGTTGTGGTTTAAGCCCAGCCAGTAACTCAGAACCATACAGCAAGTTTGCTCACTCACCCGCTTCCTCCTCCTCTGCTCCTGGAGGGATGGGGAGGAGAATCGAAAGGATGTAATTCCCATGGGTTGAGATAAGAACAGTCCAGTAACTATGGTATAACACAAACCACTGCTGCTACCACCAATAATAATAATGATAAAGGAAACAACAAGGGAAGAGAATACAACTGCTCACCACCCACAGGCTGATACCCAGCCCGCCCCAGCAGTGATCTCACCCTTCTGGGTAACTGCCCCCGGTTTATATAGTGGGCATGACGTGCTGTGGTATGAAATACCTCTTTGGTTAGTTAGGGTGAGGTGTCCTGTCTCTTATTCCTCCCGGCTTCCCCTCCTCCCTGGCAGAGCATGAGACTCAAAAAGTCCTTGGTCAGAGTAAACATTACTGAGTAGCAACTAAAAACATCGGTGTTATCAGCATTGTACCCAGGCTGAAAGTCAAAACCACACCACTGCACCAGCTACTAAGAAGGAGAAAATGACTGCTACTGCTGAACCCAAGACAGTATATATAAATGTGGCTTAAAGTAAGGTAATTTTGAGGTAATTTTGATATTAAATGATGCAATTATGGTAATACATTGTTTACCTTAACGCTGATATATTTCCATCATTTGAAATAATGGATCAATTCTGCAAATTAGATTACAGAATCAATAAGGATGTTTCCTTAATGGAATTGCTTAGTTAATACTACATGTCTATTTAACATCCTTTAACTTCCCAATGGATTTAATTTATTGTTTACATGCAGAGGCTTCCTCCAGTACTTAGTCTTCAAGAACTGGAAGAGTACAGAGACAAATTGAAACAACAGCAAGCTGCTGTGAGTAAAGTTGTTTTCCTCTGTACTCTCAGACATTTAGTTGCATTGTCTATAAGTCTAGCCAGAGGTGTAAATGAAAAAGTTTTGATTTCTTAAACACATGAGATATTGTGCTTTTCTTCCCATAATATCATGTTGTGTGCTTTTATAGTGGAAATTGATCAGTAGATAATATTCTAGGAAATTATGGAAGTAAAACTGGGTGGTAAGTTATTGTTAAGAAAGAACAAGTGTGCTTGCCATTTCTTTAGAAACTTGGTATTTTGAATGTTCAGCTTTTCCTATGTATCGCAAGAAAAGTAACGTTCAACAGAGCACTGAATAGTGTGGTAGTAGCATTTTTTTTTTGAGGGATTTCTGGCAATGTGGAAAGAGTTGCTATTTTCTCTTCTTTTTCATTTGCCAATTTGTTAATTGCCCACAAGGGTTTATAGTGAATATTGGCACAGGGTTATTATATAATAAAACAAATGAAACGTAACTGTGAGTAATAACTATAATTTATGGGGAGAAATTGGGTTGCAGCTTTTACAAAGGTACTTTAATTTCAGGCTATTTTTTTTTTTTTCTGTTCATTAATTATTGATTCGTTGCTCTTTAAAAGATGAATAATATGGTACAGGGGATGAATGTATTAACTGTGGCATTTGGAAAGTATCTGAAAGTAAAATAACAGTAATAATCCTAATTTATATCTTTAAATGAATTAAATGTACAGGAGGAAAATATTGGATTGTTAACAATTCATGAAGAGCAGATTGCTTCTGCCTAAGGCTGCTTTTCCCAGAATAAACCTATGAAATTTTGTCAAGTATTAGTGAGCAGTTGAGCAAATGAATATTCAGTGTTTCTCACCTGTAGGAGGAAAGAAGTTGAAAGTGGGTAGTTGTTTTTTGGTTTGTGTTTTATTTTTCCTCTCTTTGTTCCCTGTGGGAATTTTATGTTTGTTTTTGGTTTTGAAGTTTAAGGGGATATCTTGTGGTGACAGCTTTGCAAGAAAATACTCAAGACTGAGAGAAAACTTCATTGAGAGATGCTAGATAATTCTAATGCTTGTTACCAGTCTCTTGGCCATTTTGCCTGCATAGTGGGACCTGTCTGCAGCCAGGGGGGTAGTTTCAGTGCATGGCTGCTGCTGGGACATGTGAACTGGAAGGTGCATGCAGCTGGTGCATGTGCAGTGTCCCATATTATTTCTGGTTTTTATTCTAGCGTGTTTCTTAGCAAGCACAGAGGAAAAGGATTAATTAAAAAATGCCCCCTAATTCCTAGATGGAACTGTAAACATTTTTCATGTCTTGCTCCTAAGGAAAGCTGATTGCCATTTTTGGGATTTTTTTTTACCTTGCTGTAGCATATTTTTTAATAAATCTGAAAACTACGTAACTAAATGATACAAAATCACAAACTTGTAGAACTTTAGTATAGGGATGGCCTATTTAATTGAGATTGTTATATATTACATATAATATTATTTTTTAAAGGTATCTAAGAAGGTTGCAGACTTGATTCTTGAAAAACAGCCTGCGTATGTTCAGGTAAGATATCTAACAATCACTGTTTAAGAGTAAGCCACTCCATTTTGTGCTGTTATAATGCTGCACTTGGGGATTAAATCTAGTGATTTGTCAGTAGGGATGCTAGTCCCTGGTTGGAACTACCTGCCTGTATATGCTAAATCTGTATCTGTATCTGAAATAAACAAGGGCATATTGAGCTAGAGGCCTTTAGGATGATACAGATTTTGGGATATGATCATTTTCAGAAGGCTTACTGAAAACATGAATTCACAGGCTTGACTAGTACTTGCAATACAGTTGAACAGTGTCTGTGTTTAGGAATGGTTTCAGACCTTTTTCTGTAAGAGAAAACAGCAATGACCTTAAGAGCACTTAACTAGAAACCTGCCACTAATCTTAAGCAGTTTTAAGAAGAAAACATCTGTGTCATGCCAGTGATTATGACAATTTTCATTTTCGTCAAGAACCTGGAGAGGTAGCTACTTCAGTAACAAGTTATTAGAAGAAGCAAAAATGCAATTTGCTCTTTGTCTCCTGAACACCTTTCCACTGTGAAAAGGAAAGTGTGGGGAAGTCATGGTTTGCATTGCATTCCTTGTGTGAAATACTAGTCTAACAGGCAGTACTGTGGGCTGAGAGTGGGATGGCACAGACACAAGGCAAGGCTTTTCTGATTTTCCCTTCTCCTTAGAAGGAAGAGCATGCTTTAGGAACAATTAATGTGTGGAAGATTGTCTTGAAGAAGATTAAAAAAATGTATTCAGCCCTAAATGCTGTATGGAAGACTTCCTGTCTGGGAACTACTGGCTGCATGCTTTCTTGTGCCTCTCCATTTGGTCACATTCAAAGGGGAGATCTTACAGAATCTTTGCAAGAGACAAGTCTGGAATGAGAGTTGCTCCTTCCTGTGTGTGTTTCTTTGTAAAAAAGGGAACAGTGACCTTTTAAGTACCTCTGACATTTGCAAAGTGTGTTTTTAGTAAGAAGTAGTTACTGAGGAAAGTAATGTTTGAATTCAGTTTCTTAGGATATGCATATCAGTATCTAAGCTGTCATTTTTTTCGAAACTGGTGTTGGTATCATGAAGGAGGAACTGGTTTTGCTGAAGGATGTGGCGCAGTGATTTGTCAGAATTGTATCTTTGGGGACTGACCAAGAGCTGATCTTAAAGTGAACCAAACTTTAAACTTGGTTTTTCTTGTCTTATCTTTAGAATTTGACGAGTTTTCAAAGTGAAAGTCTCCCTTCTCCCCTGGAGAACACTTTATATGTTTTGAAATGAGAAGCAGAATAAAAAACCCTGTTTTATTTTTATTTTATTTTAGTGAGGGGAGAGTGTTCTCTTTTCTGCAGTGCTGTTCCTAACAAAAGAAACCTTATTAGCTGTATTAACATTTAATTTTTTTTTAAGGAATTTAGATTATGCTTGACACTTCATGAAGTCAAAATCAAGCTGAAGTCAGGTTGCCTGTGCTGAAGTGTTTTCAGTCAAAATTCAACAGGATACAATTATTGTTAATTGTGAAATGACATTTATTAGATTGGTAGAACACAAGTGCTTCTAAAGAAGAAAATGCTGTATGAAACACTATTTTTTGTTGTTGTGGGGTTTCTTTTTCATGGTTTTGCTGCTCTCTGGCATATTAATGTAGATTAAACCCTGTGCTTCTGTACCTGAAGCTTTGATCATTCTGCTGTGGTGCATTAATGATATAGAGATTTGTGGGCTGCGTGTAAATGTAGAGGGTCCCACTGCAATGAAAAAATGGATTTCAGTGTCTTTCTTTGAAAAGGAATTATATTTTCAAAGATTGTTTAATGTTACATTCCAGTGGTTAGCATATATAAAATGATGAAACAAGTATTATGTAAAATAACTACAAAGTCATTATAACATCTCAAAAGGAATGTGCTAATTACTGGTCTTTGCTCATGGGTAGCAAACTTTGACTTGTATGTTTATTTAATCTGTTGTCTCTCTGTAGGAACTTGAACGTGTTACATCATTGCAGACTGGCCTTCAATTAGCAGCTGTTATTTGCACAAATGGAAGAAGGTATCTTGCTTAAATAATGGCAGAGATTGAAAGGGGGAAAAAGTATTTAAGAAAAGTTCTGTAAACCCATAAAGTTTGTTTGCTGATGATATTTCCTATTTAGGTGCTGAGTGAAATTAGTAATAGTAGTTAAAGATACTGAAACAAATACCAGCTTTCTCTCTTGGAGCTCTCACTTTTTCTACTGGGAGTTCTCTTTAAAACAGAAATCTTTTCAGGCACACCACTGATCCTCAGACAAGTTCTGCAAAAGGGAAAACGTAGCTTCTTAGTAGTTTATTGGCATCGTCTCAATTTCTGGGTTTCGCTAACAGCACTGACAGTCTTATTTTCTAGCATATAGTCTGATGGACATGTTAGAATTTATTAGAATAAGTTTTGTTTTACGTATAGTTGAAGATTATGTTCATTTTTAATTTTTGCAGACACCTGAATATAGCAAAGGAGGGCTTCACACAAACTAGTTTGGGGCTTCTTGCAAATCAAAGAAAGCGACAGTTGCTTATTGGACTGCTAAAGTCTCTGAGAACAATAAAAACACTGGTAGGTACACTTGGTTTTCTTCAAAGGCAAAATATTTTCTTTATTGCTGTGTAGTTACCACACTTTTTTTTTATTATTTTTTTTTGTTTTTAGCAAAGAACTGATGTACGCTTGAGTGAGATGTTGGAGGTAAGTCCCTGATGGACTATTACAATTTGAAGCTTTTCTAAGTCTACTTTTGTCAGTCATCTAAATTTTGTCCCTTCTTTCCTTTCTCTTGCAAACAGGCTATGGGTATGTGCATGTGCTGAAATTATATTTTAATTCTTTTTTTAAATGCTGTGGGAAGTATTTCATACCAAATTAGATAGCCTCTGTGCCAGTGGGGAGTATTTTCTGTCAAAAACTCAATCCTGCCTTTAGATCTGTGCACTGAGACTTGAATTAGTTCAGGGAGAGTGCTGTGGAGTCTTTGCTCCCCTCCCTACCCTCAGCTTACATTTATTTTCTGGCCCTAACTTGACAGTTGGAAGAAAAACAAAGATGAGATTTAGCTGATTGTTGATACACTCTGTTTGGATGAAGTACTTCTACTGATATATTCCTGTTCAAATTTATATATGGACTCACTACTTAGTATTTTATTTGCAGGTGTAGTAGCTTCTCTCCTTACTCATTGGGTTATCTTTTAATAGATGTAGAAAACATGGCAGCATGCAGACACTGAAAATTCTACTCATACAAACTGCCTAAAAATGCAGTAGATACTGCAGAGAGTGAAAATAAGATTTTGTCTTAAGGTGATTAATGTATGAAAGACAGCTTCAGTGTTTTATGAGCAACTATATTTTAAGCATGTAGTGTAACAATTTTGACTTGCTAGTTTGCTAAATATTTACAGCTAATACTGGATGGACCATCATTATGATCATTTCTTCTTAATACATTTGGAAATTGTAACTCTTACAATTCTTTGAGTTTAATTCCCTCTTGGGTCATACACCTTGTCTCAGTGCACTTTCTTGTTTTTTACCAAGGAAGAATGTATTAGTTTACAGACTGTATAAACACTGTCTTCTGCTCAGTAAGCCCTGTGCAATGATGAGCTTTTCATTTCTGTGCTGTATTTTGTTGCATAGCAAATGAGCTCTTCACTGTCTAATGGTAGAAGTTGTTCTGAGACAGAGGAGTGTGTCTTGCATTCACACGCAGACCCTTATGTCTGATTATCATAATTTGGCAGTTATTTTTTAAACATGAAGGGCTGGAACCACTGTTCCTGTGCTCAGTGTCTACTCCCAGTAAGGTATTCCAGATATTGGCCAATTTATTGTCTTTTTTCCAAGAAGAAGTTAGCCACTTGGAATATGCATGGCCACTATTAGTAGCCATTCACAAAGGAGCATTTAGATAGGGTTCCCAATTAAAAAGAGGACTAGGCTTTTTCACCAGAAGCAGGGGTGAGCTGCTTCTGAAATATATTGGCAATATTAAGTTATGTAAGCAGGCTTTCTGATTTGAGCTCTGTCAGACTTAATGGAGCAAGTACCAGATTTCCAACGGAGAAAGATTCAAGAGCTTGTAAATGCAACAATCATTTTAGACCAATATACTGATCTGTTTTCATCTAATGGATAATGCATGTTGCTTCTTTTGTGGTTTTAGTTAAACTTGATCTGCATTTGAATGCTGCTGGTAAAGCAAATTTAATTTCAGAAACTCCTTTATGATAATAGCTGAGTATAAATTTCCCCTGCATTTTTACTCTTCAATCAGTGGCTTCAAAATTGCAGAAGCAGCTTTAAATTTGAGCTCTCTGAAGTAATAATACAGCCAATGTACTTAGGACAAAAAAGGGAATCTCTTAGCTATTAAAGAGGGTTTTCCTTCCTCCAAGAGCATTTCTGGCCTCATATCTAATAGAATACAAAAGTAATAGTTATGCTTAAGTCACTGCCCGTGTTCTGTTGGCAAGATCGTCCTCAACTTTTACATTGTTTCACATTGTTGTATGTTTTTGTTTCCCCAACATCTTCTGGCATCTTCGTGTACTTCGTGATTGATCCTGATTGATACAACAGATCATATTGTATTAACAAAAGTTTGAAAGTTAACTGGGAAGGTGTTAGTTGTTTTGTAATAAAATCTTTCTGATATGTTTTGTATGAATGCATTAGGAAACAAAACAGCAAGTCATTTGCATAAGGTAATGTAATACATTGTGTTTTCAGGTGTTGCTAACACGTTGTCTGTTTCTAATTCTAAACTGCTTGCACATTAAGTTTTGCAATAGACCCTTACTCATTGCCTTTAACTTTACTGTATAGATGTAAGAGGCAAAATATTTTGTTATTAATGTTTATACATAAGCATGCAAGCAAAAGTGGGTGTTGCAGCGTTTGCTTCAAAAGCCAAATTAGCTTTCCATTGTATTTTATCCTAAGGAAGAGGACTATCCAGGAGCTATTCAGCTGTGCTTGGAATGCCAGAAAGCTGCCAGCACTTTCAAACACTACAGTTGTATAAGGTAAGGTGACATTGTGCTGCTTTCACCTTCTTGTATCCTTTTATTTGTAAAATCATAGAATCACATATGGTTTGAGTTGGAAGGAACCTGGTTCCAACCTCCCTGCTATAGGTGGGGACACCTTCCACTAGACCAGGTTGCTCAAAGCCCCATCCAGCATGGCCTTGAATTCTTCCAGGGAGAGGGCATGTAAGTGATGTGAAACAGTGATCATTAAATCTCATTCTCTAAAGCAGCTTTGATTTAAAATGTAATTTTCTGCTTAGAAAAGTAAACCTGAAGCATATATAGCATAAGCATCCTCAGTGGTTTCCCCCTTTCTGACCCACTACTAACCAGCCTTCACGATAATAGCACTGTATAATCTATGTTTGGACTATGTCATTGTTTTGTAACTATTGTAGTATGTTGGCAGGTATAGTTTCAACTAAGACTGAGTTATAACTGTGCTACAACCTGCAGCCTTGAGATGCCTGAGCTATTTTTTAATAATAAAGATTATATTCTGGAATTAATTCACCTACAGCAAGATGGCTTTTGGAGGATAACTTACCCAGATTGTTGGCAGTGAAATTTGCAAGTGCAGAGCTTCATGCTGTCATGGAGAAATTACTTTCGGAACTGAACTAAATTGAGTGTCTGCAGTCCCCAGCATAGAAGGACTTGATGTTACCATTGCTTTTCAGAAAGAAGAAAAAAAAAAAAACCAACAGAAAAGGGTAAACATTAAGTTCAAAGTCATAATAGATATGACAATAAAGGAATCGAGTAAATTTTGATGTTTCCTCCACTAAGATCATTAAATTAAATAGATTTTCTTTGGTGTTATTTTAAATTAGGATTTTAAACTTGCTGGTAAAATTCTGATGTTGTTTGATCTCCTGTGAGAATGCTCTCTGACTTAGGGCCAAAATCTATGAAAGCACAAGCGTTACCTCCATCTGTCCTCTAAATGTGTGCTTTGTTGCAACTTCAGAGTAATTACCCATAATCCTGGATTTTAGTTTAGGATCTGCTTTTGATCTATAGTTGTTTCAGGATCCAAAGATGCACCAAAAAAGTGGGAGAAGTTACAAATTGTACCTGTAAATAAGCCCCTCTGTATTCTGAAGACAGATTTGAAAGCTGCTTGTTGCTTTCTTTTTAGTTCCATGAAACTTGTGTATGGATATAAATGACTGTACAGACAACATTTGCCTACGTATATTAAAGTTTTGAATCCCTTCCTTATATAATAGTAAATGAAAACTATTCTTTATTTATTTGAATGAGGAGAAATGACTGTGATTTCCCTCAGTCCTTGACAATTTAGTTGTTTAGAAGCAAGATGACTTCTGAACAACTTTTGCTCTGCTCAACTCTTCTATAGAGAGATGGGTCCTGCAGTCTTCTATACCTGTGTCTCATCTATGTTGTTCAGTAAGCTCTCCTTAGTATTTATTGCTCTTTCAGAGGCTCTGTAGTTCCAAGCATTAGTCTGGTTTAATCTGCATATCTCCTGCTCGTTTTTCTTCTAGAGAAATAAGCAACATTTATTCAGCTGGAAAAGGCAGTTTGATTTCTTTGAGTCTTGCAGTGCTCATCTGTAAAACCTTGCTCTTTCAAGGTTTAGTTTAAATGGCACCATTTCTTTGAGTTAAATTCTGTTTTGTGTAAATTATATGAAAGCTTCTGTTTAATGTTGAATAACTTCAAGCTTTTATTACAGCTCCAAAGTTTACCTCCACTTACACTATGTCCAGTATAACAAAATTTGAAACATAAACTAATGTTCATGGTTTTGCCATTTGGAATATTTAACTGCAAAAATCATACTATTTTAAATCTGATAACATACTGAAAAGATATGTGACAAATAGCTGTGAGGATTTACTTTCTTGTTGCACTCAAAATAATATCCTTGCATGCAAGAAGACAGTTTCTTGAAAGAAAGGATGGTGACAGAAAAAAATCAGCCCTGCTTCTTTATTATGAGGGAGTTTTTTTGAGCATGTTTTTGTTTGCATTGGGAGAGCAGAAGGAATGCAAATCCCAGCCCCAGTGCTTACAGTTCACTCTGTGTGCACGGTCTTACCTGCAGAAGTCTCAGAATTGTATGGAATAATGTCTGCCTAGCAGGGTATTTGGCAAAATTAATAAATCTTTAGCATTTCTGTTTAGGATTGCAGTAAAAACCAGGTAGCTGAAAAAAAAAGAGAAGTAGTAGCTTTTAGAACATGTGCTTGAATGAGGCATTACCTCTGTATCTTACCCTGAAGTTTTCACAGTATCCTTTTGTATTGCCCACTGTCAACATGACAAGAATCAGTGCCTTCCTTTATACAACAGTTCTTCACATTTTTCTTGGAGATGATGGTGGATAGAAATTGGGTGTAGCTCTTAAACAGCAAGGATTTAAACCTTCCTGTAAAGCACATAATGTTTTTACTCTGATATGTTCATAATCTGAGGAGATGAACACTTCAGCCTTCCTGCAAAGACTTCGTTTTTGAAGCAGCTGCTCATGCTCCCTTGAAATGATAGGCTGGATGTCTATGGTTTCTGTTCTCGATTATTTTCTTCTTAGGGAATGCTTACATTATGTGATTAATTCTTGTTTAAAAATATAAATCAACGTCTTTTGCCTTTGATCAATCCTGATGTGAGAAGACTCCCTTGAGAAATCTGTAGAAAACGCATTGTTCAGATAATAGGATGACTCTATCTATTGCATTTGGGTCAGAATGTTACTTCTGTTAATTGCAGTAATTTGCCTTCTAAAAATGTGCTCATTTAGATTTGTGTGGATGTGGATAAAAAAAAAAAGACTTTGAATACAATTTTTGCCTGGCAAAATCTTGGAGCAAATTCTCCTGGAAGGCACGCTAAGACACATGAAAAACAACAAAGTGGCTGGTGACAGCCAGCATGGCTTCACTAAGGGAAAATCCTGCCTGACCAATCTGGTGGCCTTCTATGATCGGCCCACGGAACTGATGGACAGGGGTAGAGCAGTTGATGTCATCTACCTGGACTTGTGCAAAGTGTTTGATACTGTCCCGCATGACATCCTTGTCTC
>JAOEHY010043886.1:0-16297 GCA_025447955.1 Psilopsiagon aurifrons | reverse complement strand
CCACCCCCCCCCCTTGGAGTGGGGGGGAAGAAGGAGAGGGAAGTGAGTGAACAAACTGAGTGTTTTACGGCTTAAACCTTGACAGTTCTTTCAGGAGGGGGAGGTAAGTGGACAAACTGCGTGTTTTACAGTTTAAAACCACGCCATAGGTACAATAATAGCGTTGTTTAATCATATCATTGCTATGTAAGATGCATAAATTATTTTACTTGTGATCTATAGTAGTACTAGGGAATCCAACTTTCTCACTTGACAGAGATGTCTTTTTTATTTTATTTTTACCAGGAAATCAATTTTAAAGTTTCATTTTGATTATCTGGTTGTCAGGTACTATCCATCAGTTATTCCTCTCTAATCTATTCTTTAAAAGTTTTCCCTGGTACACTCTGTTCCATGACTTTTCAAAGAAGTTGCATGAAAAGTGTGAAAACATTCAATGAGCCATACATGTCAATATAAAGTTAAATGTATTTTTTATTGCACAGTTGCATATTTATTTGTAGTGAGTTGAAAAATTGGGTGTTGTTTTTCATATAAACTCACACTAAAAATATTATTTGGTATCTAGACCTATTTTACTGTGATTGTCATTCCCTGGCCCTTTATTTTTATCTCTGCTGTGGGCAGCAGTCCTCAGGTATATTGTAAAATACAAAGCAATGGGTTTGGCATCAATACAGTTATTCACACCTTCTGTAGCAAAACATTAATTCATTGAATTTTTTACTGGTAGAACACATTCATTTTCTAAATTGTTGCAGGGTTGTACACTGCGATCAAGATTGCCATATGATATCTCCCTTTAATGGAACTTTGAAGTCATTAAGATCTTTTGTGAGAAAGAATCTTTGGTGAGGTGGTTTGTTCACGAAAGTACAGTCAGTTTTTCAGGCAAGTAGATGGTAACCTGCTGGTCAAATCTTCTCAAGCAGATTGAGGACAGATTAGCTACCAATACTTAGCATAAACTTTAGTGGATTATACTATGTAATTTTGAGTCTTTCAGAATAGTCTTAGAGAAGACTTTGACTTTACTGAAAGAGAATGAGACATAAAGGACGTATTACCAGACGGGAACAGAGAAAACTTGAAAAAGGTTTTATTTTTTAAGGGAAAACAATGGAAGCTATATTCTTTAGGGTAAATTTTCTAACGGACTTAATTGAAGTAGAAAATTAAACTAATGATTGCCAGTGAAGCTAACTTTGAAGTGAGTGAATTGCTTTCAGAAATTGGATTTACATGTATTTGAAGAAATGTTTTCATGTTATTGAATATATTTGACAAATGGCAAGACCTATCTGAAATAAAGTAAATATACTGCTTCTGAGATATGTAAGGAGCAAAATAATATCAGCAATGTCTCTGGAGTCAGGATTCCAGCACAGTCATTTTCACTTCTTTCCTTGCATATCTTTCAGTAAATCACAAAAAAGCAACAGCAAATATGTGCATTCCAGAAACACTTTTGAATCTGGCAAACTGAAAAATTATGAAAATCTGATGTTTAACCAGGCATTCCAGAGGCTGTTGTTTCTGATGCATGATTTTTCAAAAGATACCTGATTTCCAGCACAATTAAATAAGAGCAATTTCAAAGTAGCTGTATCCTTATATGGACATTTGGATACCTGCTCTTTAGAGCTGAGGAACTGATTTTCAAGTTCAGTGCCCCAAAACCCAAAATTTACAGCATTTGGGATCAACCAACTGATCAATCCAAAATAAAAGATCAGTTATGCTTTATTTTGCACTGTGTGTAAATTTAGTCTTGAATTCTTTCTTTGAAATGAAAATAAAAAGATTTCTTTTGGAGTTAAATATTTTGATTTTCAAATTTTCTTCTTTTCAGGACAGTTGGATACAAACTCAGTGTTTCAATTGCAATTTTTCCTAAATAACTATTCAAAACATTTCCAATACACTTTAATTTTTGCTTAAACTGAGGCAGTTCAGAATAATTTGGTATGGCAAGTCTACATTTATAAAACCATATCATATTTATAAGTCAGGAAAGCATGTCCAAGTGGGGTCTTTTAGTCTATTTCAAATCAGAAGTGTCAAATGCAAATGCGTTGAGACCTTGAGTCAGACAGAATTTCTAGGTAGATCTAACATTGCAGTTTTTCTTAAAGTAAATACAAGAACAGCCACGTGAAAAGCCTACAAACTGTAAAGATAAGCTTTAATAAAAGACATCAAAATTGAATCTTTTTTAAGTGGAGCAGCCCTGCTAATGTTAGTGACAAAAATGTAGGTAAAAATGCTTCTGAAAGAAAACTCCCCAGTCCTTTCTGCCATTACAGGGCTGTCTCTCTCCTCCAGCCTGGCTCTTGGTTTAGAACTTAGGCCTTGTTACCTGTGACAAGTATCTTTTTCGCTAGTACCTGTGAGTCCTGTGTACACATCTGCTTCTCGCCTGTTATCAGAAAGATCACAGAAATTTTTGCTTCTTGTTTGGGTTTCTTACTTTCTTAGTACCTCCTGTGCTGCTTATCCAGCAGATGCCTTATTCAATTGACTATGTTCAGTTTCACTGAGGGAAAAAATAATGTGTTCCTGACAGTTACCAAGATGCAGCGTCAAGGCAGTCATCTCACCCAGCCCCGAACTATTGGCAGAGGCTACTTCTCTCTCTTTATATATACACTAATACATTCTGCAAATAATTTTTTTGTGGCTTTTTTTTTTTTTTTTTTTTATTGTTTTCAAAATCAAACCTATGTTGTCTATACTGCAAAAGGAAGAAACTAAGTAATGGTTAAAATAATCATAGAAGTTCAACTTCATCAGCCTTCCATGACAGAATAATCTGAATGTGTAGTTAAGCTTTGATAACTCCCTATTAAAAATTTTACTCTTTACTCAGTAATCCATCAGACCATTGAGTACCGACTACATGAAATAACCCAGTTCATTGTATTGGCAAATATATGCATTGCTATCACATCCAGGGTTTACGGTAGGGATCGATATCACGGGGTGAGATTAAGACACAAATGAGGTCAAATGTCTGAATAATGAAATTTATTACCTAAAATTACTGTAATCTACAAAAGAAGGAGAAGAAAAGAGAAGAGGGAAAAGAGCAAGAGTAGGAAAGGAAACAATAGAAGCAGTATCTCGATAGATTTGCAGATAGAGTGAAATAGTTACCACCACGGAGTCAGTGGTTGTGCAGTCCTATATACAGTATTGTATCTGGGTGTCAAACAGATAGCTGTTACCACAGCATTATGTAACCAGTCACGGGCTGCATCTGTGAATTGTGTGTTTCAGCAGGTTTTTCAATCTGTTGACCATACAGTTTGTTTCCTGCAAGTATGTTGCTGTCCACTTTTTGCTTCTTGCAAGGACATTCCCGTCCGCTTGTCAGAAGTGATGATTTCCAGCTTCCCCCTTGTGCAAGGATGTTCCAGTCCACTTATCAGAGCTGAAACATTCTGGCTCCCTCCTTAATGCCTCCTTGGCAATTGCATACAGCTGAGTCAACAGAGCAGAATCCACAAGTTGTTTCAGAGAGCAATAAAGTCTCTTTCTGAGGGGTAAACAGTCTCACAAGAACAGCTTCATAGTTCACCCAGACCAATGGCTGAGACAATACCTAATTTACATATCAATCCCACTACAATTGCCAAGAATTCTGCTCAGTTACTGGATAGTGATATGTTAAATCTAAGTTCACCAGTCACCAGAGCCATTGTAAATGTATAACATTTATATTCTGTAGTAATCTGCAAGTATCACTTCTAAATTTCTTTTGACTTTTTCATTTAAAAAAAAAAACCAACAAAAAAACAAAACACAAAACAATTCTCAGCAGTAGTCATGTTTGTAAAAGTTGAGAGTTTTTTATAAATATGACAATAAATAACATAACATGTATACTATTTATTGTTGATGCATTTATAAAAAATATTACTATTAGAAAATAGCTGTATAATGTTTTCTTATTTTTTATGTTGTTTGGCAAGGAATTATAGCTCTCTCTGATAAAAAAAATGCATGACCAATAGACCTGGATGATTGCATTCCATGCTATAGATTATTCACAGACTGTCAAATTATAGAATTATTCAATCATTTTGGATTTAAAGTCATGTCTAAATAGAACATTTCAGTGAAGCAAGGGAAATGCATCCAATTCACCTGAAGGATATTTTGGTGAATGTTCCTCTCCTCTTACAACCACATGAAGCCGAGCGATTCTTCTTTCTGCTTTCAGAGAAGAAATGTTTAATTCTTAGAACAGCAAAGAAAATTCTTAAATATCTCACAAATTAAAATTTTGGATACAGAACTCAAAAATTATTTACAAAAAATAATAAGATGGAAATATGTAATGAAGTTGCTCATAATTTATTAGATCCATCATTACTGCTAAATATATGGGATGTCAATATTGCCTATCCATCTTGTTTAACTATTAAAGAGGAACATAAATGGTAAAGAAATATCATTCATGACATTTGCACAGAGAATGTCAGTGGAAGTGCATTTGTCCATGAAATTACATGAATTCTTTCTATGCTTTCTTGGGATCGTATTCACAGATGACAATAGATTTCTGTCTGCTCACATGTTGCAATCAATCCCCTTGTTTTCATAAAATTAAAATCTGAAAAAAAAAAAAACCTGTTTTAAAGAAACAATATAAGAAGTTCAGTAATATGCCATTTTTAATAATTCATATTTTTTATTACATATGGTAGAACATAGCTATCAGTTTCATTGTAAGACTGTTGGTGTTTTTTTTCCCCCCTTTTGGTCTCTTAGGTACAGTCAAAGGACTTACTTCATACTATGGTGAAGTAGAATAGTACAATTGCCAGAAATAAATACTAAGCTCCTAACTAATTTAACCAGTATTACAGCTAGTCTTTTTCCTTTACAGTGTCTTTTGCTACATCTTGATTGGTTGAAAGTGTTATTGTAACTAAAACAAGTGAAAAGGATGAATGGTAATAGCAGTGTATACATATGATTAATACAATGCAAGACAAAACATCAACTAATCTCAAATAAGACTGAAACTCTTACCTTTCTTCAGTCAAGGTTAAAGGAACAGGATTCACAGTACAAAGCTGAGTTCACCTTCAGTGTTACTGGAATATTCATGTTCATGCTGTAAGCAAGTGGGTCCAATTTAATTTATTGTCTTGTCTTTATAAAGCTCACTGAAGCTGTTTCTGTGAACACCACCTCAATATTTTATGTTTCACTATAAACAATTTTGTGGTACTTAAATGAAATATGCTTTATGGAAATAAATTGACTTGACTTTTGCAAGCAAAAGTAGGGAAAATCTTGCCTTTCAACTGTCTTGGATTTTTTCTTCTAAAATGTTATCACAGTGGCTTTTCAATGCTCTGATGCAGGAAAACAGTGTCAAATTATAGGGAAAAAGTTCACATTTCTTCTGTTACGTTTCTTTTATAGCAGCTGTTTTTTAGTTTATTTTTACCCACACTTTTCCAGATTGTGTATATGCACTAAGACTGCATTTAATGCACACCTGTTGCAAAGGAATTACTAATATTAGTGAGACATGTTAAGATGGTGCCCTGGGTTCAGCTGGCAATTTGCTGGGGCTAGGCCTATGCCTACAGAACATCTCTGGAAAAAGATGTCTCTGGATCTAATGGCAAAGCAACAGGCAGTGCAGCAACTCAACCCCCAAGCACAGCAGCTACACCGATCCCAACAACAGACACTCCCATTCTAGTGACAGACACTGCAGCCACTTCAACTACAATGACACACTGTAGCTAAATAAAAGGACCAATCCATGCCAACATCAGTCCCAGGGGAGTATAAAGCTGTTGTAAGCACACAGTGTACCCTGATGCCATTAAACTACCAGGAGGTGGCAAAAGCACCCCATTGTGACTGGTCCAGATGCTCTATACATCCTTGGCATAGACTATCTCAGGAGAGGGTACTTCAAAGACCCAAAACAGTACTGATGGGCTTTTGGTATTGCTGCCTTGAAGACAGAGGAAATTGAGCAGCTGTCCATCTTTCCTGGTCTCTCAGAGGATATATCTGTGTTGTCCATCTTTCCTGGTCTCTCAGAGGATACTTCTGTTGTGGCGTTGCTGAAAATAGAAGAACAGCAAGTGCCAATCACGACCACAGCAGTGCACCAGTGGCAATATCGCACCAATTCTCTGATTTCCATCCATAAGCTGCTCCGTAGACTGCAGAGCCAACGAGTGATCAGCAGGACCCACTCACCGTTTAATAGCCCCATATGGCCAGTATGAAAGTCTAACAGAGAGTGGAGACTAACAGTAGACTATCGTGGTAGGAATGAAGTCCCACCGCCATTGAGCGCTGCCGTATTGGACATGCTAGAATTTTATTAGGAACCACAAAGGCAGCCAAGTGGTATGCCAGATTGATATTGCCAATGCATTTTTTTCAATTCCTTTGGCAGCAGAGTGCAGGCTGCAGTTTGCTTTTACTTGGGGGGGCTTCCAGTACACTTGGAATCGACTGCCCCAGGGGTGGAAACGCAGCCCTACCATCTGTCATGCACTGATCCAGACTGCACTGGAACAGGGGCAAGCTCCAGAACACCTGCAGTACATTTGTGACATTATTGTGTGGGGCGATACAAAGGAAGTTTTTGAGAAAGGGAGGAAAATAATCCAACACTACACACTGTCTAGCCTCCTGTGAAAGACTGTTACAAGAGATGGATACTGACATCATGGACTGAATGAATTCAGTGACTTTATAGGGTTTGGTCCATAGACTGAGGAATGATATCTCTGTGTGGGTATGGTTGTGGGTGTGGTTGTATATATATATATATATGTATGAGAAAAAAGCAATGGTATATTGGAATAAATGGGATCTGAGCATGACGTGCATGGCAAAGAATAAGGGGTGTATACTGTCCTGAGTTCAGCAGCAAGTTATTTTTTCTCCTTCTTAGTAGCTGGTGCAGTGATCTGTTTTTGACTTTAGTCTGAGAACAATGCTGATAACACACCGATGTTCTTAGTTGTTGCTAACTAATGCCTGCCCCCCTCAAGGACTTTCGCAGTCTCATGCTCTGTCAGTGAAGAGGGGCATAAAAAGCTGGAAGGAAGCAGAGACAGGACAGCTGACCCAAACTAGCCAAAGGGGTATTCCAAACCACTGCACGACATGCCCACTGTATAAACTGCGGACAGTTATCTGAAAGGGCTAGATCACTGCTCAGGTCTGGCTGGGTATTGGTCAGCGGGTGGTGAGCAATTGTGTTGTGCATCATTTAGGTTTATTGTTTCCTTTTGCTCTTCCCTTTTTAGTTTTACATTCTCTCCCCTTGTTATTTCCATTATCATTACTATTGGAGGTAGCAATAGTGGTTTTGTGTTATACCTTAGCTACTGGACTGTTCTTATCTCAACCCATGGGATTTACATTCCTTCTATTCTCCTCCCCATCACTCTGGGAGGCAGAGAGAAGAAGCAGCAGGGGGAGTGAGAGAGTGACTGCATGATTCTGGGTTGCCAACTGAGCTTAAATCATAACAGATGGATAGAATGTCAATCAAACTTATATACAGTGCATTAGTACTTTACAAGCTTTCAAACTTAGCAGCTTTATTTCAAACAGCATTTTAAACTTCTAACGTTGTTCCTCATGCTTCTGCTATATTTTGGGGGTTTTTTTTGATTATTCTGGGAGGAAGAGGATTGTCTTATTTTACAGAACAACCAGCGACTACCTGGAGTTAATGGTTTTCAGCTATGCTTTCTGCTTCAGTTCATTAATCCTTAAACAGTTCATTAATCCTTAAACAGTGACCTGAAACTTGGATTTGCTTAAGAAGTCACAAAGGATGTTAATGAAATCTTCAAAATATTTACTTTGTCCCTGGTGATCATGTCTCCTGGAATAGATAGAGAATAACGCTTGCTAGTCTACAATAATTCATGTTTATGAATGGAAAAGAATTACTGACTCTTCTTGCATTCTTCCTAAAAGGCAATATAATAAAAAGCCTGTGGGAAGATATTTATTTCTCTGATTCCTGATGATGTAAATATTATGAGAAAAGGAAAATAACAGCTATGAGTGATCTTTATGCATTAAAAACTCAAACAGGTACAGATGAAAAAGGTGAAACATATTTGTTAGATTGGTGCCAGAAATAAAGGACTATGCCAGTTTTTTCAAATATTTAAATTTGTAATCAACACAACAGCACTGATGAAATCTCCTTAGGCCAGTGATGTCTTTGTTTGTTCCCTGCTGCATGACATCTCCCCCTAAATTTTCAAAGCATGATACAGAAATTTCACTTTGCAACTTGCATTACAGCCATAAGAATCTGCTGCAAGTCTGAAACCCAGTTTTCAGAAAATTGACCTTGAAACTATTGTCTTTCTTTTGCAAGTGCTACACATCAGAAATAAGAACAGACTATTGCTAAGCCAGTAACTTGTCCTGTGAAACACATAATATGCATTAACATCTGTTCTAAAATAAAACTGAGAGAGAAAACATTATGCCTGCTTCAGTTACTGATCCAGACCATGGCTCACAGAATAAAATGTTTACCTTGGACAACCATAATTGTTTCCATTAAAAAATGACCATATGGTGTATACATTATTTTATATTTTACAGAATCTTCACTTCACATAGCTTTAGCCTGTGTCTGGTAAAAAGATGACCACTACTTTCAAGTTTCTGATATTTCTCAGTATCAAACAAAACAATTTTCTGTAGCTTATTTTAGTGTTGACATCATTGACTGCAGAAAGTTTAGGATAGGAAAAATTACATATACATGCATACACTTCTCCTTATAACACAGACTTACTGATGAAAGGTGATGAAAGGTATTTGGAGCTAGAGAAACACAGATCTGGGTTCATTTGCTTAACTCCATGCACTTACTTGAGATCTCAAGGTGATGAGTCTCAGCACTCTGGACTCCCTAACTTTTTGTTAGGAAATGAGCCATACCCACGTCATGACTTGGGACAGCTTGTCACCTGAGAGCTGCTGTTTCTTGCCATAGATGTAAGATTCACGAACCTGAATATTGCAAACTTACTCACCTCAGCAAGGTGGAATTAATCGGGCCACCTCTTTAGATGTCTAAATACAGTTGAAAACACAGTCTTACTAGCTAAGGCTACAGGCACTTTCTGTAAGTCATAGGTGCGTAGTTACCTCCACAGTAAAATTAATGGGCTTTGAACGCTACAGGTGGGCATTGTTATCCAACTGTGCAGTTTAAAAATCACCAGAAGTATAAAACCTAAGCTTATCTACTCTTACTATAATGAGCTTTAGGAAGCTTTTTGCAGCATACAGAAGAAGGTGCTTTTGACAAATGAAAATGTAGTGGTTTATATTTTCCCTTGCTGTTCTGTCCAACCTCTTTTCCCCATCATTACTTGGCTCTCCCATGAAAGTTTTACCAAACAACACCACCATGTTTGCCTTTGAAAAATTAAGAGAAAGAAGAGGAAAGGAAGGGAATGATGAACTTTCGAGTAATCTGTATTCTAAAAGTTCATACTTCCAAATGTAAGTGAATAACATAGTTTCAGATTAAGCTGCATTTTTTATCATCCTGTGTTATGTTTTTCTGGTCTAATGAAACACGAAGTGATCAAAATAAACATGAATTAATCAGACATCTACATTTACTTTTTTTAATCTGACAAGGCTACTCTAATGCTATTAAAAGCAAAGACACAGAAGCACAAAAACGAAAGCCACTTGATGGATTTTTTTTTTTTTTTAATTCTGATTAATTCTTTAAAGTTATATAAACTGTGTTTAAAATATTATTTTATTGAGTCAAAGCTGTTACTTGTCCATGCCTGTGCATATATTCTAAGGAAAAGTAATGAGAAAATACATTAATTGCATTCACTGTCACAGAAATTTTCAAATCAGAAGAGGATTAGCGGTAACATTTTGTGCTCTTCTTATTTTATATTTGGAAGAAATAAAAGCAGAAGTTGAAGACTGAAATAAAGGCATTTGGTTCTTCTGCAATTAATACTTCAAAATGATAACTAAACATTCATTTTTCCAAGAAGTGTTCACATTAAATCATACAATAAACCAAGGATATATAATGGTAGGTTTAATACTACAAAAATTAACAGTTACTGAGAGAACTGTAGAATTATGTTTGTCTGCTCGAATGCAGATTAAGTAATATCATTTCATATTTGTGCCTGGCTTTATCTTTCATGAAGCAGTAAGAAGATTTCCATGGGACAATTTCTTCTTGCATGCTTTACACAAAAAAGCAAGCAGAGACAGAGTGAAAGGGAGACAAACCACAGACCAGGGCCATTGCTTCCTCTGAACAGAAGATATTTGGCTTTAACTAGCAGAGTAAGAGAATATATTGCTTTTCCACGCACTACACTGTTAGGATCAAGGAGTCTTGCCTATAGCAATTCAAATTAACATATTCATTTGATTGAAGAAAAGATACTATGCTGATCTTGTGGCTTTTCAAATTTTTTCTTAAAGCAGTGCATGAACCATATATACATATTTCAAATCATAAACACAAACATGCATGTGTGTGTTTTTTCTCTGTGCTTTTAAGTAAATATAAGCACAGAAGTAACACATTTCAGCATACGCTCACTGAAAAGATTCGAAGAATGGCATTTGCACACTATTTAAAAAAATCACGACAAAAAGTCTAAGTACAACATGGCTCTTGAAACAGCCAATTTCCTTGAAAAAATGGGGACTGGATGACAATACAGAGAGGCTGCTATTTTTTTAAACTAAAATGAATATGGTTGGTTTAGACATAGGCAACATCTGTGCAAAAAGCATTTTGCCATTCAGATGTCTGTGGTTTCACTCTGCTGGAGTGAATATCTCCAAAACTACAAACACTGAACCTAAGTCTATTTACTTTTCTTTCTAGAGTATTCTTTCATAATTCTGCCAACTTGAAATGCATGTGGAAACAAGTAACTACAAATTGTACTATAATTTAGTTTAGCTACATGGGAAATATAGACCTGAAACTAAAATGTTCTAATCAAAACATTACATTCTGAGCAGGCAATAAATTAGTTTGCTCAGTTATTGTGAAACTCTTGACCTAAGAGGCCATCTGTAAATAAAGACAATTGGAAAAATATTGGAGATTCTGAACAATGGCAATGCTAATTTGTTTTTGTGTTTCCTCACCATGTAGTTCCAATGTGACACTGCAGAATCTGCACAGTAAAAGTGTAGTATGAATATGTAAATATGCCAACTATGCTTTAAGATTCAGTCTGGCATGTTGACAAAACAGAAAGTTATTGCACTCTCTGAAACTGAGCATTAAGCTCTCCACACTTGCTAACATTAATCCAAACTACTCCAGCCGCTACAGCTTGAAAGATGTTCAATTAAAACTCATTCTGCCTGGTATAAATTACTGTTATTATACTGTGAAAGGAAACCTGAAAATATCTGCTAACTTGTTATGTGTGCACTGCCCTTACTCTCACCTCGCATCCAAGCCAGTGATTTCAGAAAATTGCCTTTAGTTATTTGAAATTCTGTCATGAACTGGTTTAAGAAAAACAACAAAGAGTTGAGAACATGCATAATTTTTTGAAAACTTCATACTCTAGGCTACTGGATAATAACTGCTGGCAATTGCTGTATTTTGAACTTTTATTGTTTTTTACAGGGTGAAAAAGTTTACTTACATGCACACACATATAAATATTTTATTAAACTGATATTGATTGATGCAGTCTACTGACCTATCTTAAACTATGCTTAGAACAATCAGATGTACAGTGACTTCCAGGTTTCAAGTAATAGAAAAATAACTTATTCTTTTATTGCTTTGATGAGAAAAAAACATGTAATTTTGCAGTCATTTTCTCTGATTTTTATAATAGTATCATATCCCTCATTATATAAAAGTATATAATAGTATAATATCTATAATAAGATCTATTTAACGGTATAATATCCCTTATTAATTTTAACTGTGGAGATTAGCTATCCAAACACAAATTCTGTATTTCTCAGACAAGAAAGCAGACATGTAAATATCTAAGTTATAGCCTAATCACAGAGCGGTTATTTCATTGGTAAGAAATGTCATATAAATAACATGGAAAGTTTAACTTCTGTGTTAACGTAGTTCAGGAATATTTGAAAGCATTGATTTTGAATAACTCTTGTAAATGCCAATAAAACTAAGTGTCACTATATTTTATTTACATAAAAGTTATTCTGAATCCCATGAATTTCCAAATTAGAAAGGTCCTTAACCACATGTCCAGCATATATATAGGTAATTCCACTAACATTCACTTGTATTTAACAGCAAGTCTATGCCAGCTAACCTTTTCGAAAATATGGCTGACTCACAGGAGTTTTGCATAGTTGAAGACTATGAAACATTAGAATGAACACAGGTAAAAACTTGGCAGTATTTTCAGTGCCATCTTTCCCTAAACTCCCAATGATAGCTATAAAATCAATCAGATTTTTCCATGCATACAAAGACAGCAGTCTTGTATGCTGAATAAGATCTTTTATATTTTTGAGTGGTATCTCACATGGCCTGTGAGGCCTTCAGGGATGTCCAGTATCTTTTTCTGTTCCCTGTCAGTACTTGTGGCTTTCCCAGCATAGCTTGAGAAATATCTGATAGGGAAAACCTAAGCAAAAGGTCTGTAGGCCCTAGAAACCTGTGTAAATAGCTAGCAAAGTGCTCATGCACTCATAAGGTTAATAAGACCTCAAGAGCTCTGCTCAAAAGGAGAGCTCTAGCTCAGATCTCAGTATGGTTTTGCAGGGAATCTCCTGATCCTCTCTGCTTTGCCAGAAGATGCAACCTTGGATCATGGTTCCTGCATTCATCTTTATAATGGGTGGAGTCCCGTTGAACCAGACTATATCTGGTCCATAATTACCCTTGCAAGACAGATAAACTGCAAACAAGCATCAGCTCCTTAATGTCAACCACTCACCTTACAAAACCCCTTCTTTGTGCAACAACACTTTCTCATACAGGCATAGCTTAAAAGCTTCTAAGCTTTTTGGGTACTTAGAGCTGCAGCAGGCATCTTTATTGTTATTTTAATATTAATTTGTATGTGTCCTTATATGTAATCATTTTTAAAGAGATAAGGAATGCACTATAGCTATTCTGTAATCGCTTTTCAACTTGGCACAAATTTTATTACAGTTTGGTAGACTGACTTCAGACTAATTGAAACATGTCTCACTTGAAACAGTAAATTGCCAAACTGCAAATTATGTAAATTATCTTTTTAATGCAGAAGTTGATACATCTGGATTATAAATGAATGACCTTAGTGAATTTATTTCCCTAAGTGACTTCTATCACCTTGATGTGTTTAGTACCACCCATGTTAATTGCAAAACTTATTCTATCCAGAAAAGCTGACTGATACAACTGCTTAAAAATTACAGCTCTAATGGAAAAAAAACCCAAACAGTTGCCCAAAACAGCCTGGTTCTCCCCATCAGAGATAGTGCTTCTCTTAATTTACATTTTAATTGCTTTAAAGTAATTTGCAACTCTCTTATTAGATGACTAAGAGAGAAGAAGGAAGAATTATGTCATATTTTATGAAATACCAAGGTAGCAGACAGAAGATCTAATTTTACAAATCTGGGCATTGTTGTCAACTGGTTTTACCCAGTTCACAAGATGTACTGGAATATTAAAGAACAACAGCACTGCAATTATTTTCTTTACTTCATTAAATATACTCATACATGACCTAACATACTTAAGAGCTTGGCTGTGAAAAATATTAATGGCTGTACATTTTTGAATATGTTTCAATCACAAAAGAGGAAAAGAAAACCACATAGGCAAAATCTTTCTTGTAAATATGAAAATAAAATGCCAGTAGGCCATTCATCATGAGGTAGCAATATTCTTAATACATCACCCTTTAATCCATTACTCAAACTTCCCTTTTTTAAACCAGGATTGTATCCATTAATCTTATCCAATTAAAAAAGTGTCAGATAAATAAGCATGGTATATGCCAGATCTCTTCTAATTTAATTATTGTGGGTAACATTTTGAAATATGTCTAAGTTGCTTAGGAACCATTTGATTCATGGCCTGTACCTTCAAGATTTTGGTGAATTTAATCCTTTTGGATAGACTCACTTCTCAAATGAAGGACTGTAAGTCTGTATTCTTTTATTAAAAAAAAAAAAATGCACTGGCATCACAAAGGACTGCATTATGATCATCTGCTAATAGCAAAGGGGAATAGAATTTGAAATCAATTGATCAAAACAAATCCATGAAGAAGGAGGGACAAGATAATGACAAGATGAAAATCTTTGATTTTTTCAGTTCTTTCGAAGAGAGTTGCAGAGGGAAAGTAAAATACTGAAGGTAACCAAAGACGAAAGGAAAATGATGCCGCTGTCAGTGCTACACTTACTGTGTCCTGCAACATCAAGATCTCGTCTGGCAGCACTGATGTGGTTCAGGGCTACACTGGGCGGAGCCAGCTGTAGGTGGCAACACAGCTGGCATCCCCACTTCCAGTAGCGGATTGTATCTAGATGTGACACTTGTGTTTTGCTGCCTTTCCTCAAGTTTCTTTCTAATTCCCTTCTCATTACATCCTTTTTTGCTGTTGCTGTTCTTTAGTTTAGTAAGCAGTTCTCAAAGCGTGCACAAAATTCTACAATGCATATATCTACTGAAGTAAGCAAGAATTTTCAGGACCCTCCTCCTTATACTTAGCTGCTCACATCCACTTCGTTATTTTGTATAGCATAGATGTTAATTTGAACATCTTGATTATGACAGAAATAAACAGATGGTCAGGTAAGCTACTAGCTCATCTCCTCACCTGTGAGTGCAGGTTCCCCTGATTGCACCCTCCCTTGGGGTTTATAAGTGCTTTGCTTCACGTGTACCTCTGTTACTTCCTGCAATCCACTAATGCACATACTGGTGAGAAAGCATCTTCAAAGTATTTTGACCCTCTGCCACCATTAAACTCTTTGTTATCAGTTCTTTCTTAATGAAATCCAGAAAAAAACCCTGCGCAGTCTCTCTCTCACCTCACTCTCCCCCATCCCAACCCAGTGCAGAACAATTTAGTCAGGGAGCATGAAAGCTGAGTTGCATCTTTGTGAGGAATAGTCCATTTCAAGCATCAAAGAAAAAAATAATGAAGAAAAAAATTTTTTTAAGTCAACTAGAAAAAGGCTTCGAAATATCTTTCCACATTTCTATGCTAGTTTCAAGAGCAAGTAGGTTAGGATAAACAGTTGTGTTAGGTTAACCCTGGACAGTAGCCGAAACCCACCCTGTGTCTTGCTCACTCCCTCTTCCATGGAATGGGAGAAAACAGAAGGAAGATGAGAAGACTTAGTCATTGAGATAAAGACAGTTCAACAGGGAAAACAAAACTGCAGCTGTGAGTGTCCCCTCTTTCTCCCCCTTTCCATGAGCTTCAATTGCTAAGCACAACACTATATGGTATGGAATATCCCTTTGGACAATTTGGGACAGCTGTCCCAGCTGTGCCCCCTCCCAGCTTTGTGTGAATCCCAAGCCTGCTCTTCTGTGGCAGAGGGAAAAGAAAGAAGACCCTGATGTTGTGCAAGCACTGCTCAGAAACAGACAAAACACTGATGCGTTATCAACACTGTTTTAGCCACAAATGCAAAGCACAGCACTGTATGAGGTGCTATGAAGAAAGTTGCTTCCAGCCCAGCAAGACCCAGTACAACTGAGCACAGGAGTTTCGATGATATGATAATTTATTGCTGAATATCACAATCACAGTAAATTGCAAGTATTTTTAATGCTAAATCTGGAAAAGTATCATACGTAATTATACTTTACTGAAAGGTTATTTATTTTTATGTCTTTGGTGGAAACTATGACATGTACAAAAGAAACAAAACCAAAAGAAAAAAAAAACCGATCGCAGGAAAAAAAATCTAGTTTCTATGTGTAGTGTGGTAGCACTGCATAAAACCAGTATCATGCATGTGGAGACAAGCCAGGCATTACAGGAGGCATTTTCCTAAAATCAGACACAGCCATTGTTGTGATTTAAGCCCACCCAGTAACTCAGAACCATGCAGGCACTTGCTCACTCCTACCTTCTTCTCCCTGGCTCCCTGAGGGATGGGGAGGAGACTCTAACTCCCATAAGTTGAGATAAGAACAGTCCAGTAACTAAAGTGTAACACAAAATCACTACTGCTACCACCAACAATAATAATGATAAAGGAAATAACAAGGGGAGAGATTACAACTGCTCACCACCTG
>JAOEHY010043885.1:0-66173 GCA_025447955.1 Psilopsiagon aurifrons | reverse complement strand
TAAATCACAGAGACAAGGCTGCAGTAGCATCCCCTCTCCCAGTGCAGCTATTTACAAACCATGCACTCTAAATAACACAAACCATGCACTCTAAATAACAGTCATGTATTCAGGCAGGAGGTATGCTAAAGCCATCTCTGTATTAAGATTTCTAGGGGCAAGCAGCATCCTCTGACTGTGGTTTTCAGAGCATCACAAGGCCTTGGCCCTTGGAGGGTGTAGGAGGGGTGATGGGAGTGTTGCTTGAGGAGGAATAACAAGGACATGTGTACATTTTGTGCTTAGCAGAGGATCATATTCAGTGCTGAGCATGGCCCTGGACTCACTGTCGGGGCTATCTTAATAGCATCCACAGACTGTTTTTCTGTCTCATGTTACAAATATATTCATGTCATGCCACAGCACTTAACAGGCAGGAAAAATGATCTGTCCTTTCCAGTCCAGTGGCAACCCAGTCCTGCTGGCTTAACCCTTCAAGTGTCTTGGGAGTGCTGGAGCATGAAAAAGCACATGTGACTTGGCCATAAAAGCCCAATCCTGCACCTAGTTGTCGGGACAGAAAACCTTCCCTGGGCTTCAGTGGAACATGGGTGAGCAAGGGGGACCCCCCAGGAGTCTGGAGATTGTCAGTGAGTGGGAAAATCATTTTGATGATTTTGGCAATGAGGAAGGCAAGGCAAACTTTCCCGGTTGTTACCAGGCCACAGAACTGTGGATGGAGGATGGTCAGAGCAAGCCCATGGAAAGAGATCACCAAAGCTGGAAGGAAAAGTTCTGGTGTGAAAAAGGCTGCAGCTTACAATGCTTTTGTCATGTAAAGCTCTTTGCATTTCTGCAAACAGGAGCTGGACTTTGCCACCCTCTCAGCTCATAGAGGCCCTAGAGTCTGTGACCACATTCATACCCCATCATACACTGAGCTATCCTGGTCTCAAGGTCTCCCAGACCAGGTAGCATGCTTCTGGCACCTTACTACATTGTCCAAGCATACCCAGGGGCAGGGACTGCAGGGCAAGGCACACCAAAGACTAAAAAATACCAGCCAGTGAGCAGTTTAAAGAGGCAGACGTTTAGAAATAGTCTTCCCAAAACTCAACAATACCACAGGTGTCTGTATGGGTCAAGCAATGCTCTGTCAAGTGCACAGCCAAAGCAGAGTGGAATATGTGGACTTCTCAAAAGGGATTTTCTGGGGAAAGAGTCGAGTCCATCCCCAGGAAGATGTCTTGACATTGTGACAGAGGGCTAACCAGTTATTAAGCAGTGTGAAGTGGGAGAAAGGATGGGAGATGGAGTCACATAAGGAATTAGTCATCTACCTCAGAGTCAATGAAGTCTTCAGGACATGCTCTCCCACTGATTTCAGGTAAGTGTGAGGTAGCATCTTCTCCAAGCACTACATGTCTAGAAGTTTTGCATTGACATCTGAGCAAGATGGGAACTCTTTATAGCCACTGATGTCTCCAAAGAGAAACTGGTCTGACCTATCTCAGATATACACCCAGCTGCTTTCTGGAAGTAACTGAGTGAACTGAGTGAACTGCTTTCTGTAAGTACCCAATTCTATCCAGAATCTGTAAGGGAGTAATGATGTCTGGCTCACCTTTAGCTGTCAAAAATCTATCAGTGCCTAAATGAGCCTGTGGATTTTGCTGAATTCTGATCTCAAGGCCATGGGATGCAAAGGGACCTGCAGATCTAGACCATAACTTTGTACAACTACATAAAGATCGACCAGAGGGATTCCAAATGGTTCAGCACATTTTATAATTTAAGCGTGTTCTACCTGAGAGAAGAGAGATTCTTCCAGGGGAGCACAGACAAATACATGTTCTTCGTTGAACTTCTTCTGTCCTTTGATTCCTCAGCTCTTTAACATGGTAACTCATTTCTATGACTCCCCAAGTACCATGAGGTTTTCTCTAAGTTATGTGCCCTCTGACTGAGAGAGAAGCTCACCTTGGTCTTGTGTCAGCTGGCTTTGCTCTGAAATCATAGTTAGAAGCTGCAGTCATTGAAGATAAACCTATAAATCAAGTGAGGAGCACTTAGCACTGGCTTTGTTGAATCATTTGTGAATCATTTCAGACCACTTTGACTTATGGGGGCTTTGCAAAAAGGGAAAGCACTCCTTGTCCTGTTGAGTTTTGGATACCTGCCAAGACCCAAGCTGAGCACATGGAGGAGTTCAAATGTGGTAGAGAAGGTTAAAGGATGGTCATGTCCTAGTTGAGAAAGATATACAATGACGAATGGTACCTGATATTTCAGAGATGCTTTCATGTGAGATTCAACAACAGAACAAAACCTTAATGGTGGTGAAGACCAGAAAGATCCAAAGTAGCAATTATGCACAGTATTATTCTTTCAATGGCAAGCCTAATTCAGTCATTGGAACAACTTCACTAAAGAAATACAGATTCTCAAGCAAGACAATATGTCCTGGAGATGAAAGAGGATGTAATAATCTCACTCTCATTTGGTTACAACCACATGGCATGACATATGGTCCTCACCATATGATGGGAGACATGTTACGGGTGGATTCAACTGATATCTAAAACATGACCTTGTTTACATTCTCTAAAACAGGACCAGATGCTTTTTTTAAGTTGTTTTTTTTTTTTTTTTGATGTGGCCTAGCTCCAAGTTAAGGAGTTGGGTATCACAGCATCAAGAATAACTCAGGCTGAAAGGGACTTCAGGAGGTCTCTATTCCGTCTCCTGCTCAAAACAGGATGAGCTCTTGAGATCAGACTGGGTTATTCGTGGTTTTGTACAGTTGTGTCTTGAAAACCTCCAGGAATGATGAGAATTGCAGAACTTCTCTTGCAACCTGTTTTACTGCTTTACTGGTACATATGAAACTGTAGGGTGAAATTCAAAGGTTTTTTCTTATATCTCCCTGAATCCCATCTGTGATGAAACAAGTCTTCCAAGTTTGAACGGTGCAGAAGGGCAGTCTCTGCTTCTCATGAATCCTAGTGTGCTTGCACAGGTCGTCTATCTGTTGTCTTTGTGATGCATCCCTGATCTTAAAACTAAACCCACATATGCCTTCAGAAAATACTTGAAGATCCCAACAGATCCCACCATAGTTAACAAGGTCACATGTATTTAGAGGTCTGCATCTTGCCAGGAGAGGTAATTTCTTTGTTATACTAGATGATATAAAAAGCATTCAATAACATAATCCCTTTATCAGGCCAAAGAAGGCAGAGTCTAAATGATAAACAAGTAATAAACAGTGACTCCATGTTTGGCCTAATTATTTAATCAATTGGATAGCAAGAGGAAAAAAGAGAGCAAGCAGTGTGGAGTGGAAATGAGTTTTAACAAGTAGGTAATTGGCAGTTCACTCGTCTTCAGGGGTTGCTATTCTACCACATTCAGGTCAGAAAAGAGTTTTTGTTGTCTCTTTATGCCTTCTCAAGTAGGTGATGCAGCATTGCAGCCAGATGCTTTTTTATCATTATTGTTGGCCATTTGTCTCCACTGGGGCAGGAGCCCTGCAGAAATCCTGCTCATCCTACCAAACTGTAGCTGTGCTCCCCAAGTGCATCTCATGTGCCTCTCATGTGCCAATGTTTATAGGTGCCTACTTACTTTCAAGAAGCCCATATCATAGAATCATGGAATCCTAGAATGCACTCTGCATAAAATGCAGGAAGATTTCTTTAACTGGCATAAGACCATTATTAAATCCTGGGGGCTAAGGCTGAAGGATGGCGCCTACTCACTTTTTCCCTGCTGCCACCGTGACAGATTTTAAATCAAACTCTTTAAAGACAAACTGTTATTTATTTTTATCCAGAAAATGGAAAACATGCCACATACAGACTTTTAAACAATTGGGAGCTTGTCGGGATGAGGAGGGACAATGCATTTAGCTCTGCCATTGAGAACCAGTGATGAAAAAAGTGAAAAAAAAGTGAAGAAGTGAAAAAAATTTCAAAAGCCACTTCTATTTTGAATTGTCAGATTGCAGCCAGTTGACTGGGACTGATTTTCTTTATTGGCAAAGGCATCGGCTCTTGCCTGGGAAGGGTACTTTATTCTCATCTCTCTTACAAAGGTGTTTCTCAAGTGTAAGGAAGGTCTAAGTAGCCGTCTAGCTAAATAAAAGAGAGGACATGTAAGAACTATGCTTGAAAGTCTGCTTGCCCAGCTGTCTCCTTTGCAGCACTTTACAACATACATACAAAGCTCAATAGTGTCAGGATCAGGACTCCGAACTGACAGAGAAACAAAGAGGGAAAGGGAGAAACAGAAATAAAAGTCTTGAAAATCAGCCTAAATGCAAGTGATTTTGACAGCAAAGCTAGTGTTGCTTAGCTTTGCCCTCAGCTGCTTAACTAACAGACATACCAAAGATGAAGCCTTCCATTTGGTTTTCTGGCCTGTCAAGAGGTCCACGCAAATCCTCCTTTTCTCTATGATCTTCACCTAGCCCCACTTGCTCCTTCAAAAGCCACAAGATGCTACAAGGAGGGACCTGCAGGGGAGAAGACTCCAGATGAAGAGCAAGAGAAAGGACTGATGAATGAAAACTCAGAGCATGGCTTTCTCATCAAGGCTGTACGTGGTGATTGACCTGTCTTGCATGGCCATGCTCATAAATATCCCTTTTCATCCTGGTTTGGAAAGCTGTGGTAGACCCAGTCTATCTCCAAGGGGTCAGGGCGGGCAGTGAGCATCGGTATGAAGTACAAAGGTTTGCCAAGGAGTGTGGGATTTGTAGGGATCAGGCAGTGGAGAAGAAGATGAGATAGCCTTGCACAAGAGGAAGAAGAATATCATTAAGAAATAAAGAGCCACCAATGGATGTAGAGGGGAATGTTTTAAAAAAAAGGGGAGGGGAAAAGTAATCAAGAGGCCTAAACATGCCCAGGTTGGTTGAGAAACTCAGCATAAAGACAGCCTTTTTGGGAAAGAAAGACAAAGCGCTACCTTTTCTGGAATTCAGGGATACAGAAGTCTCTTTTTGGGAATTGTTTACACCTGGACACCAGGGAGTGGACTGAAAAGCCAAAAAAGACTGAGGTAACTTTGAAAAAATCTGTGTTGGGACTGTGGGTTTTGTTTTATATTATTTGTTTATTTAAATACTTTTTTCCTTTTTTTTCTTTTCAAATGAAGCAGCTAGTGTTTGAAGAGATTGAGCTTGATGGGATCAAGGTACATTTTTAGGTTAGTGGTAGCGCTATTTATCATTTTTAAGACAAATTTGATTACTCTGGTGGGAATTCATGTCTACAGGGAAAGCTGCCCAGTTGTCGTATTAATCATTGCCTTTAGTGTTTTCATTAGGGTTTTGGTTTTTGGTTTAGTAGGGGATATTCTTTTTTTTTCCCCTTTCAATTTAGCTTTCAGTGCCCCAGGGCTCTGGCCTGGTAACCTTTGCAAAGCGTTTTTCCTTCAGTCCCTTTCTAACCTATGAATTTTATTGAGGCTGTGAATTCGTAGTACTGCCATTGCTAAAGATCTGTCACTCCTTCCACTGGTGTGGCGCCGGTGTTCAAGGGGTTCTTTCTTGCAAGACAAAATAAAAAAGCAAAAATTGCAGAGTAAAAACGAACATTTACAGTTTCAATACCAGAGCATATTATGTTGATATTCTTCCAAAGGCTTTATGGGGCCCTATTGAGATCTTCTCTTATGGTAGCATCACAATACCTATGTCATGTCCCAAGACTTCCCTGTGTTTGTTGAAGGAACCCTGAGTATTTCTTACTCCAGCCAGTTTGCTCAGGTACTCTGAGGCTCATGGAAGTAGTTGTCTCAGTGAAGTTCCTGGATTACTGGAAAGGGTGAAGATATTCCACTCTGAGCTTGAGGAAGCTTTTGGCTCCCGTCCTGTTACTCCTTCAACACCAAATCCTACCAATGAAAGTACTCAATCTGCAGGGCAATACATAGTGGGACACTGTGTATAAACCATCCCAAAGAGACTGTTGGTGGGTTCCAATATGCATTTCCCGGCTGTGTTTTAGTTCAGTAGGGATGTCTTGATCCTGCTGCAGCCTTGCAGTGTCCTGCTGTTTTTGAAACATCAGACAAGAGAATCACTCTGATCCAGTCCATAAAACATGGTCATCTCCAGGTGACCTAATTCACTGAAGTCAGTAAGACATGGTCACACAGGTAAACTGAGGCAGCTGTAGAAAAGAATGACCTTTTATCAGGTGATTCATGCTATGTATCCAAATACCATCTTAGGATGAGATGAACCAATGGAGGATCTTGCCTCTTTCCCATGATGCGTGAAGGTGCCCAGACCTTTTCTTTGGAAAAGAAATCTAGTTTGGACAATAAGAAAATAAAATCCCAGTTTAAAAGGATCCTTCCTACAGCCTGCCATCCTCACTGAGAAAAACATTAGGTCTGAGCAGGAAGGAAGTTCTAGATAACAGTTTTACAGATGGAGCAGAATTTTGATTGAAATCACAACATATTGAAAGAATGTTGGAAAATATCACTGAGAAAACGTTGAAAGAGATTGCTTCTATTTTTCCATTTTGCTTCAATGATACTTAAATACTTCCTTTTGAAAAGGAAGTATCCTCCTTCTATCCCATTTATCACTGTGATTCATTCAGCTTTGACTTGAAGAGCTGCTCCTTTCAAGATCATGCTATATTTCTTATATTTCACTTTATCACAAATTATAGTTATGGCATTTTCAAAACAGAAGCATTCTGTATTGCCAAAGAGAAGCAATTCAGCATTATCTCAGCCGAGTAGGTCAGCATTATCAAAATGAAATACTTAGATACTCTTGGAGGTCAGCATTTTGTAATAGCTTTCCTGAAACAAGTGATCCTCTTTGGAATACAAACCAGCAGTAAAACATGTTTAAATACTCAATAACACAAAATTCTCTTTTTCACTTAGGGCTAGTCAGAAACTAATGACATTTTTGGGGAATACAGGACAATTTGTGATAGTGTAGATAAAGGGGGAAAAGGAAAGTATGTAATCTGTCATAATGGCCTCAATTCTCATTCTGAAATACAAGAAATAGTAGAGAACTGCTACAGTCAATTAGAGTTGAGCCACATCCTACTTACAAGGTTTAAAGATCCCAGAAAGACCTACTACCTCCACCCCCACTAAAATACCTGTTTGGAGCATCAAGTTTGTGACGTAGCTGGCTTCAGGTCTCTGCAGGGATAGGAAAGGACCCCTTTGCCAAGGGGATTCCTCTTCTCTTTCTCTTCCCTACTCACACTGGGGTCAACTCCATGGGAAGGGCAGACCTACACCCAACACTAGACAAAGGGCTGGAAGAAGTGACAGCTCTCCATTTCTGCCTACCATGGCCTATTTCCCCCATAATATTGAAGGGTTGCAGAGATATACATGGTCATGAACTGGGAATGCATAGACCTCAGTACTAGGCAGGGAGTGGGTCAAGGGAGGAGGAGAACAGAGGGCACCAAACCCTCAGGCTGCTTCAGTACATCCCACAGTCTATGCAGAGACGCATACCTGGGGGTGAATTAGATCATAGGATAAGGGGAATCCCCGTTTTTGAAGGAGCTGGATCCTCCATCATGACATTAGATGGAGACTGTTTTAAGGAGGTTTCTGACTTGAGCATCTCCATTAGGTGGCTACCACCGATGAGATGAACATCTAGCTGCAATAGGAGGGACCAACAGTGCCACAGTGTCAGCTGGTCCATTCCCCCATGATTCACCCCCACTCCCTGAAATGAGAACAGGAAAACAGTCAGTAAAAGTTAACTAGTGGACATATTTAAAAGAAATTAGAGGAAATGGACCCACATCCTGTGGAATTCACCCCTGCCAAAGTCTGCAAAACTGAGTCCTGTGGCCAGATTTAGAAAGGGAGCAGAGAATTTAATGGCCAATAACATAACTAAGCAAAAACGACAGCACAACCCATAGTCAACAATAGTGAGGCTTATGCTTCTGCTTGCATAGCTGAAAGCGTCTCTGTGACAGAGGGAAGGAATGCATGAGGCATCCCCCTAAATATCTCATTAACATTTTCAGACTTGCAATTATTAGCACTACAAGAAATAAGGGTACTCAGGAGACCAAGGGCAAGGCAACACATGCAAGGCTTTGCAGAGGTAAAATCTGTGACTCCCCAATTGAAGCTGCCTCAAGTTTATATCTAACAAATCTAAATTTTATCCTCAGACCAGCCCACTTTGTGAGAGGTCACAGAGAAGAAAATTAGAAGTTTCTACCCCTGAGTGATGAACAGGTGCCTTTATGCAGCAAAGCAAAGACTATGACATGAACCTCCTTGTTACAGCACTTGTCTGAGAAGAGTTTTGGGTGCTGGTCCCTATTTCCAGAAGGTTTCTGAGGGCCACCTAAGTTGAAATAACCACTCTGCAACTCTGCTCCATTCACGGTCTAAGTGCTGGGGTATCTGATGTTTTCCACCATGAGCAACGGTTCATAGTCAGCTCACAGGAGCAAACTGATCCTGAAAAACATGGGTGTCTCAGTCCAGCAGTTAATGAAGTTGTAGGAGACAGCAAAACCTTAAGCTGAGAAAGACAACATGTCCCAGCAAGCCTAAGCCTGGGACCTCAGAGACCTGGTTCCTCTTCCCAGTACCTCTCCCATCTTGTGGATCTGCCTCGTCACCACCTCCTCCCTCTTTTCTCACACAAAAGCCTGCACAACACATATTTGCCTATACAAGTTATCTTCAGTGAGATGCTCAAGCCACTTTTTCATGACTTGCATGAAGTTTGAAAACAGTTTTCCCTTCTGAAGAGGATCTTCTCGCATAGACAGAATATTTGCACTTTTAAAAGCAGCAGCAGCAATAAGGCAATCTCCTTAACGGATGTTGCTGAAAAAAATCCAGTGGAACTGGGATTGCTAAACCATGGGTGTAAAAACCTCCTATACCCAGTCTTTTCTGGGGTAACTTCAAAGACTCTAGCAATGTTGTAACAAAACTGGTGATGAAAAAAGACTTTTTTATCTATCTTCTAACCCCTTGGTTTGAGGTCCTGGCATGGATTTAGAGGAGTAACAGCAAAAAGAATACAAGAAGGAAGTTTTCAGTGAGTACTCCCATTTAACACAAAGCAGTAGAATTCACACCCCACTATTATCAGTAGTGTTTTCCCTTCCATTTCTTCTCACTGAAGCTGCCCATAGGTCTGAGACATGCCTCATTAGCTGCAAGCATCTATTAACACCATGCCGCTAACTACATCAAATTACATTCTCTCATTTCTGCTATGAGAACAGAAAATTTGTCATGCTTTCACCTATTCTTGAAGTGCCAAATCCCGGTTTCAGAAGAGACAACCTCTGAAGTTCAGAGTGGGGCCACAAGAATGGTCAGTGGTACAGAGCAGATCCCAGATGGGGAACAATTGTAGAGGCTAGCACTTTTCAGCCCATGAAAGTGATGACTTAAGAAAGACATTAAGATGTCTACAAAACCACAGTGAAGCAGAAAGATTATCTGCTCTTTTTCTCTTCCAGGACAAGCCATCTACCCCAGTGCCTCATTGTTTTCAGGATAGGAAATGCCTTTTAGGAGTTCTCAGTGGTGGACCTGAAATCCCCCCTTGAAAGGAAGGCTGTGACTTCCTATTTTCATGAATGGTGCTATGATTGTTTTCAGATTGCTGAAAGTGTGAACAAACTACAAAGAAACTGGATCTCCTTCTATACAGCGGGAGGCAGAAAAAGTCCAGAAATAACCAGAAATAAAACCAAAGGGGGAACTCGGTAAAATCACTGCACCATATTGCCATGTGCTGTAGTTTTTAGCTCAGTCAGAGTTACTGGAGTCCCATCAGTCAGCACCAGCTGTGAATTTGACCCGACACAAAGCCCAGATGTTATCCCTCTTGCCCAAAGACCAACACAGGATAAGGAGATAAAAGCTGGATTGCTTGGGATATTTTGCACAGATTTCCAATCAAACTGTTTTCAGGATTCAGCCCACATTGGAACAGGGAGACAGATTGTCTAACCATAGAAAATTTTCCCATTTTCATAATATAATATCCTGTAAAATGATGATGTTTAGAATGAGGTCTGGTTATTTAAAGTCTGTTCTTTCAGTGTTGGACTGGAGACTTCTCACAAGATCCAGGTACCACTCCTGTCTTGCTTAAGGTTTATGTGCAACTTAAATGACCCATGTGTTTCAGACAAGCAGATGTGTTTCCAACATCACTTGAGAACTAATTTGCATGTGTTGGCATGTCCCATGTCAGATACCTGGGTAACTTTTTTAATTGCATGCTCGTGAAAGTGAAGTTAGAAATTAAAATGCCGTCTGCTACTTGATAGTGATTTCTTGACATGTATTTCCCTCTTGATATATTTCATATGGCTATGAAAAATTGCAATAAAGTATCCACAGTGTTGTTTAATAAACTGAACAGGGTTTGTTATTTCCATTTTTCCTAACGGCTGGGGGAATCCTTTCTCAAGTGCTTTTTCCTTGATTTCCATCCAAATTGCTGACCCTTTGCTGGTATCAAGATATCCAGATGCCTTTTTTCCTACCATGGGTCTGCCAGGTGAGACTCCTTGCTCTGCAGTGTTGATATGTATATGAACTTCAAACTTCCCCTGAATTTTATGGTTTACATGGTACTGTAGTGTTGAATCTAGTAAATCACACATCACCTCCTCTGGTATTTTGCTTCCTAGAGTGTTTTGCAACTCAGGGAACCAAAAGTGATTGCTCAGCAGGGTCCGAAAAAATTCTGACAGGATTGCTCAGAGCTTGAACCCCACAGAGACAGTTCCAAACTTGACCAAACAGGTTTATGAAGAGCAAGGTGTCTGGGGAATCTCGTGCCCTGATAGCAAAAAGATATAGCAGGAACCTGCATCTGGACTGTCCTTCCCACATCACAGACATAGGCTGAGAATATGAAGTTGTTGCATTAACAAGGATCTAAACAGCTCAAGACCAACAGGTAAGAGCTCCCACCTGGTTTTCAGAGAAGAGGACTAAATGCTGGGCATTCGCCATAAGCGTTACCTTAGCGCTCTCCTGTCCACAGACCAATGTTTGGTTGCAGATATTTTGTATGCACTAGCATGCAACATGCTGTTCCTGCCTTGGTGTCCTGCTCAAATACGGAGATGATCACACAGTGATGCCCTATCCAAATGTGAGCCATGCACCCCACTCCAGCAACATGATGTAGCACGGTTGAGTAGACATCACATCACACAAGGCAAGGTGCAAAAGCAGCTCATACTCCATTGCTATCAGTAGGTCTGCTCACTCCACAGAAGTTCTGTGGAAGGGGTCAGAGCTTGTACAATGAGTGTCCACCTCCACAACTCCTCTCCAAAATCCTGGTATGGCCAAGAGCCACCAGCAGAGATGGGCTGGGCTAGGCTAGCAGTGATCCTGCAGACAAGCAGCAAAAGCAACCCAAGCCTCCATACGCGGACCATCGTACTGTCAGTCAGTCATGTAAATGCAAAGCATCTGACTCAAGACCATCAGATAAACATGCACTTTTTACTGCATTTGAGTCTCCGCCAATGTAATACAAAAAAAAATCCAACCCAAAATTTGGATCAGAATAAGGAAAAACATTTGAAGCTCACAAGAGTCCTTGTCACCCTGAATGCATTCAAGAAACAGAGATTGTATTATTTTTATTCATCTGACAGCAAGTAATTTTTTCCAAATGGATGATTTTTAAGTAGCTGTCACAATCCCAAATTAACTCACAATGTATAATCTATAAAACTAGGCAGATAAATCATTCAAGAGCCCCAGCCATGGTCTCAATGGAAAGAGAAATGAATACACAATATTTTTTTATCGATGAGTCCTGAGATCTGGTGAGATGAGACATAGCCAAAAAAACACTGTCCTGACAGCTAAATAAATATATTCCTCCTTTTCCAGTTACCAAAATTCAGATAGGATATTTTTTTCTTTGTAACCTTGTTAATTAACCATTAAAAATCACTGCCAATTATGACAGTATCATGCAAAGCCTGAATACTGACTGAATTAAAAAAGATCACAAAATGAGAAGCATTCACGATGCACTGGAATGAATCCTACTTTGCAAACTGGAAAAAAAACATTCACCAATGAGGTTTTACCATTTTTATGAGTGTATAGATGATAGGAGGTGTGGGAGGCAGTAACGCTGTGGATTGTCACTCACTCCTCAGTCCCTTAATACCAAGGAGGAGGTGGGTGACTGGGTGATGAGTTGCAGAGAATTTTTGGTGTGAGCTTTACCAGCACAGTCCCTGAAGGATGCAGATCCAAATGCTGCCTTCCCAGGATCCACTCCAAGTCCTCACACAATTGGCAAACTGGGGCTATGGACAGTTGCACAGTGCCTTCCAGTTCGGTCTTTCTAAGCTGTTGAGTGATGGCAGTGGAAATCAGAATGGCCAAATCTTACAGCATTTGTTCCTGTCTCAGCAGGAGAAAGAGTTGAAATATTGGAGTTTTCCATTTCTGAAGAGGTCAAAAATCTCTGCTGAGACATCTGAGTAGTTTTGTTTTAAGGGGGGAAGCCATAATTACCTGGATCGGCCTGAACTCACAGTGTAAAGGACAGGTCTCTTCACGAATCCTGGGGACTTTCTTCTCCCCCAAGGGCAAATGAGTTTAGGTTGAGTTGGCTTGGCTTTTTGTCATTGTCATTGCATTCATGAATTATGGCATCTTAGGCAGAGAAGAGACCACAGTACATCACAGATGACGAAGCCCAGTCAGGCCCATCCAAGAAAACAAGGGATGAGCCATTGAAGTGATAGCTCCAGTAAGTATCCATGCACATTGACCCAAAAATATATCACTTTGCTTCCTGGAGGTGATTTGGAAAGAGCAACAGGTTTTGGTTAAAACAGTGTTTCTTCAAAATATGTTTTGATAGAAAATATCCAATGTTTGTGTATAATCGGCAAAATCCATGCAGACACTTGTTCCAGTGTTGGGATGAAATACTACTCACTGCCTGCTGATGGCCAATTAAAACGGAGGTCCACAGCTTCAGTTATGATGTTCCAAAAATATGGGCCACCAGTCAAAACCAGCCCTGGTCACCCTCATTATGCTGCGGGGATATAAAAAGTAGCCAGAAATTTAGTAGCAAGCAGGAACATCTTTTTTCTCCTGTGTTTGGTTTTTTTGGGTGAAAAAAATTAATCCAGGAAACCAGACTTGTGCAAACAAACCGTGCTACCCCCAGACACCCCCTTCCTTCTTCTGGCCAACCTTTCAAGTGATCTGAATATCTAGGTTGATGTTGAGAAGTTTTCCAGAGCTCCACATAGCTTGGAGCTTAAGACAAGGAGGTGTTGGGTTCTCAGTGCTGGAGGAGTGCAAAGCCCTGGGCAGCGGTGAAGGCAGGTAACATGCAGGAGCAGTGATGTTGACATCCAGCCTTCACTGTTTTCAGCTAATGGGACTTAACATGTCCCCAGACCACTGCACTTTCCAAGGCCAAATCAGGACCAAAACTGACAAAAACGCCATTGTGTTATGGTTCAGATTTGGAGATAACCATCTCAGACTGTTGACCTGTTCTGGAGACAGATCCCACCTTTTCCTCAACATAACTCTGGCACTTTCCTCTGAATTATCTGGTGTAATCCCAGTAGTTCTTTGTTCACTGTCCTGAAAGCTTGTCCCTGTGCTTTTATATTCCAGAACAGAAGATAAAAATTTAGATACCTCTGCAGTAAGGGCACTGCAAAGTAACTTCCTCAGTAACTGTGCCAAGACCTCTGTATGAAGAATATTATCTCCACTGAAGAAGAGATTGGGCTTTGGCCCCTGTGCAGTGAACTTCACCCGGTCTTCAGCAAGGGAGAGGTCACAGCAATGTGACTTAAATCAATATGAGCTAAGCCCAAGAACTGGGATGCTGCAGACAGACCCTTCAGCCACAAAATAATCTGCGAGTCTCCCCTGCCTGATTTGGCAAAAAATGCCTTGGATACTGAGAGCTTTGCTCATCTTCTGCCAAAGGCAAGAAGAGAGGGACTATGGGCAAATCCTTTTGTACGTCCTTCTTGCAGTGAATCAAAAGGGAATCACTCGTGGCAAGGAGATTTCTTGCAAAGGGACCAGCTCACCAAGGCTGCCCCTTCCTGTGAGTCTTCACAAATAGCGGGGAATAAGAGAAGGGACAAATTTCAGAGCATCTGCAGTCCAAGCATTTTGTGCCCTGCTCCTCCAGGACTTCACTGCTTTTCTGAGGCCAGCAGGACACAGGTAGCAAGGTGGCTGGAGCCCCTGAGCCTTGCAGTGTTTTTCAGTTCCAACCTGGAATGAAGAGGAGGGAGGAGGGAAACTGAATGAAAATAAATAATCTCTGGCTCCTCTGAATCAAAGCCTGTTACAATCAAAACAGCCCTTTGCTGCAGGCAATGCCCTGGGGCCTCATTCATCAGAAATTATGTGTGTGCTACAAGCCACAGGAAAGTCTCTTCAACAGAGAAGAGCCTTCTGGTGTCAAAGGGGGCTGGGGATGCTTTAATGTTCTGTCTCTGCCCTGGAGCTTATGAGGACTCTTTGCCTGTGTCCAAATGAGAGCAGGTTAATCCTCCAGCTCTTGCTGCAGGGTTCGTATCAGACTCTGTCCATGGGAATGACAGGCTGCCCAAAGGGAAAAGAGTATGAGAAATAAGAATTTGGGGATAAATTGAAAAGGGAAGTGGACAAGAGAGCATTGAGGGAGGCTGGCTGCAGAAACCCTCCGCACAAAGGCAGGCGAGCAGCCCTGATTTTGTTTTTTAATTAGTGGTGCAGCACCACAAATTTCAGGGGAATTATTCCTGATTTACAGCAATATAAATGAGATTAAAAGCAGGACCTCTGCTTTTGGGAAGCTTATGCACTAAATGTGTGTGTGCGAGTCTGTGCATGCACATATAAACATGCATGCATATATGCACAAGAATATAGCAGTTAAAACAAGAAAACAGAAGTCCTGGTATGACAGGGTGAAGATGTCTGGGACTGCAGCCTCAAAAGACGTTGATTTATGCTGAATATCTAGACTAGATATTTTCCTCCTTTCAAGATACAAGCTCCAGTTTTCCTAGAAGTCATCGAGCAGCAGTCTGCTCAGAGTTGCTTTATCATACAGGTATGTGTGAATAACTGTAACACCACTTCTTGTAGCAGGGATGTCGTTTGGAGAAAGAGTTGAATCCTCATGCACCAGGGTATCCCAAGAGCAGGTCCCTTCCCACCATGTGCCAGGCTATACATCCACAGCTGGTGGTGAATCTGTGTATAAATTCATGTCACCAGCAGAATGGAGCAGAGACTTTGCTAATGTCACAACCCCCCAGGTGCAGCCTTCTCTCTAGAAATTTCAGGGAAACCTCCTTGACACATGGGTTTCGCTAAGAGGTTGTAGAAGAGGGAATACATAGACCAGGCTTGGCTACTTGGTATTTCAATTTCCCTTTTCTTTCATACACTGTGTCTATAATATAAAGACATAATTTCTTTCAGCCTGAATACAGCTAAGGTCTTGTGTGTATAGAGTTTATATATATCTGTGTATATAGAGTTTGCTTTGCTTCAATGGGCGAGTCATACCCTGCAGTCTCTCTCAGCCCTTACATAACCTCACAAAGAGATGTAAATTCACTCAGACCCCCAATTACAGTAAAGGGAATATTATGTGCAATGAAGTGCAAGACAAGCAGGGAGATGGAGCTAATGATGTCCAGAGGTGCCTTCCAATACCAGTTACTCTGTGATCTTATATCAGTGTAAAACGAAGCTACGAGTGAAAGCACACTGACCAAGGAACAGTCATTGCCTGCGTGGAATCTCTCAGGAAAGAAGTGAACAAAAAAACATTTCCTATTGGATTTTCCAGCAACAAGGACATTAAAATGGAGTCAATTGGATGTTAACATTGTGATCTGGAAGCAAAAACACAATAAAAAGAGAAGCTGAGAACAAGCAAGGTGGGAACTGGAGACTGAATAACCTCTAAGTCAGTTACAATAGTCCCCCTTGTCTTGCAGCTGGAGTCTGGCCAGGAAGGCCCTGAACAAGAAACTGCTCATTCCCTGTGTGACATATATTATTTCATTACTTGGTTTTATTTAATGTGGCAATAAATTCATATATCCTACATGACTGGAATGGTCTCAGGTCTTGCTTGTTATTACAACTACCACTTAAAATTGCTGGTGTAAGATGAAGAAAGAGCTATAGCCAGATGTCTCACCATCTACTCAATATTCAGATTGAAAAGATGATCCAACCCAATGAAGTTATGAAAGGTGAAAATATTTAATGTCTCCATCTATTGCTTGCAGTATGGATTTTAGTCTGTGTAACATCTGTAGTGATCTACGATGAGAGAGTTATTCTTCAACACATACCGAACAGGATATTCCTGTCCAGATTTAAGTTTCTACAGGGCAGACCTCTGTGTCTACGTTGTTTTGTGACTCCCTTTACACACACTGGGGAAAAAAAAAAGAAAGATTCTGCTATGGTTTGTTTCACAAGACTTATTTTAAATACCTGCCTTGGTGTGAAACAACACTGCCTTCACATTGCCTGTAAAGACGTGGTGTAAAGCAGAATACTGATACAGGCAACTCTCCACAGTTTCTAAATCAGTTCATGCCTGAAACAGACTTACATGGAGGCATCAAAACTGAGAGATAAGCAAAATTTCAGAAGAACCAAACAGAGAAGTTAATTCACTAATAATGTGATGGAATGACTTCAGCAACTAAAACCCTCCTGATAATATTCACAAGTGGCCCCATGTGTTATAGACAGCAACAAATGTCACAGAACTGAAAAAAATACATTCTATTCATGCTTGAAAAGCAGATGACCTGTGAAATAAGTCCAGCTCCAATTGCAGAGCACAAGACTACTACACACATCACCTACAAACAGATATTTGAAGCAAGGAGAGCAGAATTGTAAAGTATCATTGCCTCCTCTCCCAGATCTCTTGATAGTGGCTGGATCACCTGCAAAACACACTGTGTAGCCAGAGATTTAGGTAGGACTGATTTAAAAGATCAAATTTTTTAGTTGCTGGCAATCTCTGACAAAAAAATGAGTGTTTGATGTGATGATGAGACTCCCTAGTTGTATGCAAACTTCTGAGTCAACAAACTGAGCCATGTTAGAGAGTGGCCTCAGAAAGGAGAAGAACCCCATTCGCCCAAACTGCCACTTATCCTCTGGATATCCTCTGCAAGGATCTCCTTCCCCACCAGCTGTGAAGAGCCCACCAGCTGCCTCCTCTGCATGGTGACCAGACCTGTCAGTGAGATGCAGAGGATCCCAGCCCATGCAGCAAGGCATGACAATGAACGAAAAGTGCCCCATCTAACCGATTGCTACAGTCCACTGCAGCTTAGTCCAGGACCACTGCATTGCTCTACAAGTAAATTATCTGAGTGCCAGTATCACAGACCATACATCTAACTAGAATCACAGAATCACAGAATCTTAGAATCATAGAGTGGCTTGGGTTGGAAAGGACCTGAAAGATCATCTGGTTCCAATCCTCTGCCATATAAGTACATCTGCAGATAAGGCTGATAAGACATTTTGCCACCTTTTCCTGTCAAAGCTGAGCCTGGTAAGATAAACAGCATCACAAAAAAAAAAATAAAAATCACTGCCCATTCTGCTATGAATAGCTAGTATTGATTATGGCTGGTTGGTACTGATGATGATCAGGGCAGGATCCTAGCAAAAATACATGCAGTTATCCCCAGGAAGCCTAAGAAGTGGCCTTCAGATTCAGTCATGTCTCTAAAATTTAGGAATTTGCATGTATTACCACCAATCCCAATAGCTTTGAGCTGCCTTAGCCCCAGGACTGAGCAAAGCCATGAGGACACAACACATGGGAGGACTGCTCTGTCAGAGATGTCCAGGTGCCTAAGCGTGTCTAAGCGCAAGCAAGTTTCTTTCCTACCAATTAATACTGACCCAGCTTTTCTCTGAAACCCATGGACTTGAGTGAGTTACTGCTGGGAAGGAGGGAGTTGCTGCCAAAGATGGTTAAAAAGTTATGGGTTTGAGCTCATCTAACTTCAACATGGACATTGTTGAGGCGGCAGACAGCACAGGCTTGGTGCTGTGAGCACCTGCATGCTGAAACCAGCATGTCCTATTGGTCCTTGGTCCTGGGTTTAAGAAGGAATTGAGGGGGAAATGACCCTAGAGCATAGACAATTTGGCCACTTGAGGATTTAATGATATAAATTAAGCAAGAAACATGGTCCAGAAGTCACGGTAATGACTTGAAAGACCCAGGGCTTCTCACCCTGATGCAACTTCTGTTGCATCCTCACAAAAGCTCAGGACAACTCTCTACACTTCAAGCTTTGTTCCCTGCCTTTGTTCCCTTTTTTCCTGCTCAGTTTGTACGTCGTCTAAGGCTCTTGAGCTACAGTAACAACAGCCCCCCTGTCATGTTTGGAGGCCCCACTTGCTCTCCTGCTAGTTGTAATTCTAATGAGGCATATATATCCTTACAATAATATCATATAACGTAATACATCATTATATATTATACCATTATTCTAAAAATAATTATGTACTGCACAAGCATGCAACACAGTGCCAAAATGTTGGCTTTTGGGTTTCCCCCAGTATTTTAATGACACTCTGAGTTCTACTGGAGTTTCAGCTAAAGCAAATTGCACTATTAGTGCACATTGTCTACTTCTCACTTGCTAAGTAGAACTGTCACAATGCTCTGGGATCAACAGCCTTTTGTCCTGAAGCATAGCTGGGTTTTAGCACAGGGAGCCATTCTTGGCAAAGATTTGGCGCTTGAGCTTTGCTTTGCCTTTTCTGCTTTTCCAAGTGAAACTTAATCTGCAATCTTCTCTGCTACTTAAAGGATATTATTTGGTGGATGTGGTTTCCAACATATAGCTCAGCACATGATTTAGGACCTGATCCAAAAGGCAGCAAAAGCCACAGAAAAACTCATATGAACAATTTTAGAGAGCTTGGAGCAAGCCTGGGGATTGAAAAGGAAAACCTCTATGGGTGTTGCTGCAACTTCCCATCGACCAAGAGTAGCCACAGTCTTTCACTCACACTGACAGGATTAGGGAGAGCAAAATACCTTGCAGGAGCTATTTTTAAACTCCACATGGCAGGAGAGAGTGAGTATTGCATTTTCCAACTCCAGATTCATCTGTCGTAAAGACCCACTCCAAATAGAAAGAGGAGCAGCCAGCTTTATCGTGGAGTCACCAGTCCACAGCAAGCACGAAGGAAGGTCAGATTATTTCAGTTCCATCTCTGTCTCTGTAGTCACATACCAGCACTTGTGTTCTTTGATTTGCAGGTCTCACAGTTATATATGAAGAGACATGCTCTCTATAGTGATGCCTGGGCACTGGTTTCAAGTGCTGTTGTAGCCCAATGGAGATCCTGTCAACCTGCCAGCTTCAGCACAGATGACAGTGAAGTTCTGACTTTGGAGATAACTACTTAAACGTATGAACTTATGTAACTGAAAGAGGGGAGATTGAGATGAGATATTTGGAAGAAGTTCTTCCCTGTGAGGGTGGTGAGGCCCTGGCACAGTTGCCCAGAGAAGCTGTGGCTGCCCCATCCCTGGCAGTGTTCAAGGCCAGGTTGGATGGGACTTGGGGCAACCTGGTCTGGTGGAAGGTGTCCCTGCCCATGGCAGGGGGTTGGAACTGGATGAGCTTTAAGGTGCCTTCCAACCCAAGCCACTCTGTGATTCTGTGATGATTTTGTCCTTGCACCTGGCTGGAAGAGAGTATTCACTCCTCTTAACTTCTTCAAGAAGTATTTTTCTGCCACTTTAAGAGCTCTTCAGCTAACTTTCAACAAGATGCAAACCAGTTGGTGTAACATAGGTTTTTTGAGCACCTGAGACCCTCTGTTACCCAAACATCCTAATGAAGCTGGCTGATATTCACAGAAAACCTACTACTTTCAGAACAGGTAGTTGGAGGCTGGGGGAGATATCCCAGCATGTCTCAAATGCCTCTGGAGGCAATGCTGAGGCAATTGCACCTTGTCTCTGAAGACTAGCTTAAATTACCTTACTGCAATTCGATCTATGGTTTCCCATAGCCCCATACCAAGCAATATTGTTATAGTAACTCTGAAGATCAGGCAGGTAGATGAGAGTCTTTGCACAGAGGATCAAGTGGCTTTCTCATAAAAAGAAAATCTCTATCTTAAACTGCATTTAGTAAATAGGTTATGATAACTCCTTCATCCTTTGTTTTTCCAGCAGTTTTGCCTAGTCATTTGCTGTCAGGGTTGTGTCATAGAAGGATGATTGCAACACGCTGGCAAAAATAAGATCTTCCTCCCATTTCCTGCAGCAAATTTCTCACTGCCAGAGGGACAGAAAACTGATCGAGAAAGAACTTGAGTACTGCAGTGTTCAGCTAGGCACAAGACTGTCTGGACTCAGCTGCAAGCATTGGACTTAGTGATGTTTAAGCAACAGCAGGCCCGGATACATATAGATACAGGCAAGCCAAATCCCCTCTGGCATTAGCTTCGCCCTGTGAGTGGAAGGATGCCCTTAAGGGTTTCATGGGTGTCATATCAGTGTCCTCCTTTCCAGTGCTCTTCTGATAAAGGAGAGGGAGATCATTCATACAGGTCATGCACCCTCACTTTTCTTCACGCTAGCTGCTGTGCTGACCCAGACTAGGCTCATTTTGATGAATAAAAGGGTTTAGCATTAGCAGACATCTCCAACACCCATCAGTACTCTGGACCTTCTCTACAGCCAACAGAGACATGGAGAGCAGAGCCAGCAGGGTTTCTGAAATAACTCATCCCTCTTTAAACTGATGTCTAAAATAGGTCAGATGAATCACACCTTTAAATTGTTTATTTTTCTTTGTGGAGTATAAACAGAGCCCAGGGTGACAGCTCAGCTGGACATACGAGCCTGTGGACATCTCCAGAGAGGTGATGTGGGTTACACAGACTGACACACAAGATTTATACAAGCCACTTCCTTCAAAAGAGTCTTTTTCATTATTATTATGTCTGTACTAGACTGAGAGGCACACCAGTTAATGGTGAGCATGCTGGAAGAGATATAATACTTTGCGCTTCAGGGCTTGCGTCAGCCTTGGACTTTCAGAAACCAAGATGGGATTTAATCCAAGATGCAAAGTGTTTTTCTTCCAGTGCCTCATGTCCTGTCAGAGACACAGAAACAAAGGTCCAGATACTCTCTCATCCCAGGTAAACCAAACTTCATGTTGAAAGCCCTGAGCTGACCTGGAGAATGGAAAAAACCTGATGCCCAGTTCTGTGGCTGATTTGTTCATGCAAAGAGTCTGGTTCCTTCTGGTTTTCCTTCTCCATGGGACCACTTGCCATGGACAACAGTATCTGAAAGTTTACAGGTCTCCAGACACAAGACCTCACAATTTTAAGAGGCAGGAACAGCCCTAGACTCTGCATGAAGGGTTTTCAGGTTTCCATTTTAATCAAGCTTTTCTTTATTCCTGGAAAATCTATTTCTACTCCAAGAGGAATATAGGATTTATTTGCCAAATGCCCAAAGGTACAATTCAGTATTGAATTATCACCCACAATGTTTCACTTTAACAAGATGCTGCAGTAGTTTGAGCAGCAGAGCAAAGAGAAAGAAGAAATCCAGCCCTTAGTAATACTCCATTTGACTGCGGTAATCTTGTAATGTGGGACAATAAGAAGTGAGGCATTTTGGAGACCTGAGCTCTGCTGTGCAGATCGGTAGAGTCAGGAATATACATCTTTAAGAATTGTTTTCCAGCTCTGTTTGGTGCAGCCTGAGCAGAGATGATACTTCCTATCTGTCCTGCATGCAGTGATGTCCCCATACATGAGCTGCTCCTTCCAGGAACGCTGATATCGTAATGATGGACATTTGCTGATGCTGTTCTTCACCCAAATCTTGGAGATGGCAGATCCGTGCAGTGAGGCAGTGTGTGACAGGAGGCCACATCTGCAAAGTCATTATTAGGCTGTCTCTCATTGTGCCACTCCTAATGTCTGCTTAATGCCTCCAACTGCAGAGTCACCCATGAGAGTGAGACCTGGCAGTGTGTGCACCAGCAGCATGACCAGCAGGTCAAGGGAGAGGATTCTCCCCCTTTGCACCACTCTGTTGAGACTCCCTGCTGCAGTCCTTCATCCAGCTCTGGGGCACCCGACTTAAGAAGGAGGTGGAGCTGCTGAAGTGAGTCCAGAGGAGGCCATGAAGATGCTCCAAGGACTGGAGCACCTCTGCTCTGGAGACAGGCTGAGAGCTGGGCTTGTTCAGCCTGGAGAAGAGAAGGCTCCAGGGAGACCTTAGAGCATCTTCCAGTGCCTGAAGGGGCCAACAAGGAATCTGGAGGGCAGGTTTCTGATAGGGCAGATAAGGACAGGACAAGGCAGAATGGCTTTAAAATTTAAACAGGGGTCAGTTTAAAGCCATTATCTACTATTAGATAGAGATAAGATCTGAGGAAGTTCTTCCCTGTGAGGGTGCTGAGGCCCTGGCACAGATTGCCTAGAGACGCTGTGGCTGCCCCATCCCTGGCAGTGTTCAAGGCCAGGTTGGATGGGGCTTGGAGCAACCTGGTCTGGTGGAAGGTGTCCCTGCCTGTGGCAGGGAGTTGGAACTGGATGAGCCTTAAGGCCCCTTCCACCCAAACCATTCAATGATTCTATGACCCAATTACCAGCTGCTTCTGTAAAGCTAATCACCAACAGCCTGGAACAGCTGCCTACATGCAACCAAGAGCCGTCTGCAAAACCAGTAAAGGCTTTCTGCACCTTGTGTTAGGTTCTTCTTCACTATCCCCATCTGCCTCACTCTGCAAGGCTCGCACCATCAGAGAGTAGCCCCGGATTCTGGCTACTGCCACCCAACATCCTGTCCTGGCCCTGAAACTGGGAATAACACAACAAACCAGCTCCTGACACAAGGCAGCAGCTCTGTTTGCTGGGGCACTTCTCTCCATGAGCTCCTCTCTAATGTGACGAGGGAGATACTGAGGAGGAAATCCCTCAAAAGCCAGGAACAAAACAGTGGTACCTCTTGGGTGCCAGCTCCTGGCAGTACGAATGAACCTGATGCACTTCTCAAATTGTCTCCCTCTCTAGAAAATGTCACTGTCTCCAAATACGAAACCACTCACTGCACGCAAGTCCCTCTCCCAAGGGAGGAAGGATTCTCGTGTTCCTCTCCTCTCTTCTCTGCAGGAGGCTCCTCTCCATCCTGTCTGAGCTAGGCAAGGGGGATGTCGCTTGCTGCCCTCTCTTGGCTTCAGATGGCTTTCATGTATCTCACAGAAAATCTCAGCTTTCTATCCATGCAAGCCTTTCCAGGATAGGTGTAACAGGGCAATAGGACCACAAGGACTGAGGAAAGCACCCATATCTCTCCCGAACCTTCTGCAAATCTCAGGGCCAGGCTTGACTTCTGACACCGGACACGAATAGAGCATGAGTGCAGAGGAGCTGGTCATGCTTGCATGGGTGCTGAAGGTTTTTCCTCTAAACCAGACACAGGGGACTGATGCCTGACCCCAAAGAGAGCCAGCTCAGCCCACACCCTGAAGGAGGACTCAAGCAGCAAAGTGCTCACAACGGGGTCTGGGCCTGGAATCAAAAAAAATAAGATTAATTCTATTCACCCCCCAGTGGTTTATCAGGGCCCTTTATCCCCACAGATCCAGTCATGCCCTAATGCAGGGGATGCTCAAGTGGTCGAGCATGGCAGAGGCTGGTGGGACCTCAACTGAAAATAGTCTGGAAGCAGGTCTATTTTGTTGTTGTTTTTTCCGAGGATGTCTTCACGCGGGATGAAGTCCTGAGCTGATCATTCTGCATGGTTTTATTCTCCCTTTCCTGCGCCTTACCAGCCCTGCCTGGACAGACTGTGCGGTGTCTCACATTGGCGCGCACATCATCGGGCAGAAGAGCCCTTCCCTCTCCCTCCAGGTTTCAGAATGTCACACGAATATAATTAGGGGCACTTGGCAGCTCCTCTTATGACTCCTCAAGGGTCTCTTTATCAGACCAGTGCAGGGCTGGTGGATTGCAATGTGTCAGTGAGCTCAGCCATCCCCAGCACAGCCTGCTGCTTCTTGGGACGTGCAGCATCGCCGCGCTCACAGCAGATTGACAGGGATTTATATTTCAACCATAAAACTTTTGTGGGCATTTCCCCCCTCCCCTCAGAGCCTCCACCAACCACAGAACGAAAAGTGCAGCATTTAATATTCTCTCTGATGCTAATTCCATGGTGAAGATGGAAAATTCAATAACTTCTGCGTGCTGTAAATTCAGCTAAACATATTCCACATTCCAGCCATGGGGAGGAAAGCTCCCTGCCTCCCGCCTTCCCCTTCTCCTCTCCTTTCTTGGTCTCCCTTTTTCCCTGTTTCAGTTTAGCTCCATTTCATTCCCCCTCTGCAATCAAAACAGCTCCATCTGCAGGGATCCAATAGCCAGAATTGATTTAATAGACAGTCTAATCAAAGGTTATTTTTATTTATTAAAAAATCAGCTGAGAGGATGGAGGAACTGCTATACCGCAGTGTGCCCCTGCATTAAATGTAAAGGTAGATTCCTCCCTGTTGCCAAAGGCAGCACAGTTGGTGCACCCGAAGTCTGCCCATTTCACCCTCTTTTGATTTTTTAGGGGTGGATGGCTCCACTATTGGCACTATCTGCAAAAACGCAGCTCCGTGAAGGACAGGCCCTATCCCAGGACAGAAAACATGAAAGAGAAACACCCTTTTCCTCCCCGTCTTTCTCGAAAAAAATTAATTTGGACAGAAAAGTAATACAGAAAACTTCACCAGATAGTTAAAATAAAGAAAAATCAATGAACTTATAAACTCTTCCCTTTAGCTGGGCATTTGGTGCTTGCTAACCTGCTCAGAGTGAAGTTCAATCATTATCTGAAAGCAGCTGGCTTTCATCTTGCAGCCAATTGTTATTCCTCCTGATGCCAAAGTTGTTCAGAGACAACAGCTTATGTGAAGGTTGTTTAAAGCTCTGCAAGACTTGGACCAGCTGACTCATGCCTGCGCCTGGGTCACTGGATAATGGGGTGCACAGGCTTCCTAATATCATCTTTTCCACAGCAAATGCAAATGACAGATACTGTATTTTCCACTAATTCACTCAGCATTGAAATAGGGGGACCAAACGTTTGTCTCTTTTTATTGCATTTGTCATAGAATTACAGAATCACAGGCTGGTTTGGTTTGGGAAGGACCTTAAAGCTCATTCAGTTCCAACTCCACGCCATGGGCAGGGACACCTTCCACCAGACCAGGGTGCTCCAAGCCCCATCCAACCTGGCCTTGAACACAGCCAGGGATGGAGCAGCCACAGCTTCTCTGGGCAACCTGTGCCAGGGCCTCACCACCCTCACAGGGAAGAACTTCTTCCGTCTATCTAGTCTAAATCTTCTTTCAGTTTTACCCAGTTTTGCCTCTGTCCTTGCTCTCCTCCATCTGATAATATTCTGTATCATTACAAACTGATTGTCATGGAAGAAGTTGCTTATCAAACTGATTGTCATGGAAGAAGCACTTTTGTTGCTTCCAAAGGCATGGGAATCTTCTCAGCCAGCACTTAGGGACTGAAGTCCAAACACATAAAGACCAAAGATGGGACAATGCTGTCAGCATTAGAGACTTTATCCCTGGTGGTGGAAATGGGTATCTAAAAGAGTGAGAAGAGGCTTTCAAAAGACAAAGATGCTAAAGTGCAAATTTAAAAATATCCCTATAGCACTTATTTATTTACTATATTAATATCTGTAGTTCCAGGCTCACGATTTTTGTCTCTCAAGCTTGGCAACACCACAGCTGAAATATATGCCAAAATACAACCTGCTTTTCTTCACTTATGCCATTTTCTTCACTTACACCATTTACTTTGTCTTTAAAATTCAAAAACCAGCAAGCCTTGACTTCTGTTAGGATTTGTCCCAAATCCAAAGGGAAACCATAGAACAGAATAAACATCCTTCCATAGATCAGAGAAATCAAACCAGGGCCATTTCTCTCCCTTTCAGCTCATCACAATTACATGTGAGACAATGACTGTTGGCTGGTTCCACCAGTGGACTTGACAAGTATGGAGTCACTTAAAAAGGCACATGGGCTTTTGTAATGCAGCTTTTGTCACTATAAAGAAATTAATTTTCCTTCTGGATAGATCAATTCTTTTAACAAATTTCACCTTTCCATAGCCATGGATTTTTATTTTTTCCCAAAGACCCAAGGACTTCAAGCATCTCATCCCAGGACTACTACAAGCCACGGGAACTGACCTAACCTTCTCCCAAGCAGCTTACCACTGATGTTTGAACCTGAACACATCCTTCTTGGCTGCTTTTAAAGCATACTCCAATATTTAGTGCTAGTGTTTCACTTGCATATTAATGCCTCAAATTTTATTACCCCATGATCATAAAACCCCAGCTGCTGATCACAGCTCCAGCCTTCGTTATTTTACCCTGCTGAATTCCTGGGACTAAGTCCAGCGTTGCTTAGTATAGCTAGTCACTCAGTCAGCGTGAGCAGACAGCCCTCTACAGATTGTTGGCTAAATTCATTTACTCATGAAGTATTTCACTCTGCTGCCAGCGAGCTTTTTTCCTCCTGCAGTCAAAATCTTCAGGGCAGCCAGGAAGGCAGCGTGGTCGGACAACAGGATGCAGGAATTGGATGCACCAGTGGCCGCGTCAGCCTTCAAGTGCAACTTTGCAAGACTTGTTTTATTTGGGGCAAGGGATTTCCCCTTTCTCTTATCTTTCTGCTACACTTGCTGAGCAGGAGACACCTCATAAGGCCATTCCTTAGGAGCAAGAGGCAAAGAGAAGAGTCAAAGTCGAGTTGTACTGTTTCATGAGGTTTCTCTAAATTCTGGCTTAGGATGCACCAGCATTTGGTGGAGTTTCCCTTATAACCTGCCCTTCTGTTCTCTCTGACATTTTCATTAGACATATCACGCCCCCCAGCTACTCCCTCACCTTCAAGGTGACCTGTCCCTGTGCTCTGCCATAGACAGCCCTGCTCCACCTCAGGGACATCTGTGATTTTACAGCAGTGGAGGGATCAGGAACCAGAAGAACAGGAAGAGTCTGTTCACTGCATTTGCTGGTTCAATCCCCAACAGCAATCTGACCAGCACAAAGACTGGCATTTCACAGCAGCTGCAACCATGAAAGCAAAGAAATGCAGCCTTTTGCCCTCCATTAAAGTGATAATACTTAACAAACCCTTTATCCAGATCTGCTTGAACTCCTGCACCTGCTAATCAGTTAATTACACAATTCAACTGACTGTAAATTGAGTTGTCCTGCAGCTAAGGAGAAATGACAAACAGTGTTTGTTATTGAGTTGGAGATGAATCACTTAGCATGGGGCAGTGCAGGCTGGTAGCAAAAGAGGTTTGTGGTGGGGGACATCTGGGGACAATCAGTGCAGAGGTGGTAGAGGCTAAGGGAGAAACCCAAGTGAGGTAAAAGGAGTGGTCTTTGGAGGCTGAAGGGAGAAGCGGTGGGAACATGCTGCATCTCATCCCTGTACTGGCATGCTGGATGACCCCACACCATCTGCTCCATCTCCCAGTGCTTTGGCATGAAGTGATATGAACTCTTTGGTCCCAGTGCTATGGACAAAAGCTTCTTAGAATGACACAAGGGGCATGTAGTCTTGACAGCTCAGCCTTTCCTGTAACATCAGCTACCATCAGAGGGATGGTGATAGATAAAAGCATGGCATGGTCCCTCTCCTCACCTGCTTCCTGGGTCACCTCCCCTGCCATGTTCCTGCACCCTGCTCTCAGCCTTTGCCTTGAGGTTGGGCAGCTCCAAGAAAATCATAACTCAGACTTTGTTCTGGAGCCCCTCTCTCTGACAGAGAGGACAAAGGAAGCGGTCTGGATTTGTCCTCGCTAAATGGATCAGGTTGGGGATTGCAAGGTGGTGATGTGAACCCACCCTCTTATCACTGTCTTTGATGTGCTGCAGAGATCCTAAGCAGGCCAGACACTGAAACTCCCCCTTCATTCTTTCACCCCATTTCTCTTTGCTCTCCCCACCCAAAGAGGACCCTGGTGCTGGTGAGCCCTGGGTAAATCCTACATGCAGAACCATTCTGAGCAACCTGGTTTAGTGGAAGATGTCCCTGCACATAGCAGGAAAGTTGGAACTTGATGATGTGTAAGGTCCCTTCCAGCCCAAACCATCCCATGATTCTACGGTTCTGCTGCATGCAGCAAGCTCAGATGTCCTCCACACTGGTCCTTCAGTCCTCTTGCTGGTCCCTGAGGAATGTAGCACTTACCAGTGAGTGGCTGAGCTGCATTATACTGACTCACTGAAAGGTCTTGAAGTGGTGAGAGATGCTTATGTAGCTGACTGTGGCCCAGCAGCGTGGCTTCTCCTTCATCAGACTGAGGTCAAACCATTGACTTCAAACAAGCCACATCAATGAGCGGGAGAAGACACAGCTGCTGCCAGCCCAAGCTGTGGGAGGAGGTATGACCCAAAAGCAGGATGAGCCAGTGGTCAGGACATTAAGATGGGACTCTGAAAACTTCTTTTGGATTCACCACTTTGCCTCCAGCCCTCTCATGTGACGAGACAGATCTTTGGAGATCAGGAGGTACCAACCTCCCACTAAAGCCCACAGAAATTAGGCCCCAGCATGCCTAAGCTGGCTTAGCTCCCTCTGCCAGCTTGCCATCTCCAAAAGGAGGTCAGACAACAGCTTAACTTGGAATAGGCACCTGAAGACCAAAATACTAAGCCTTGGAAGGGAATATGGTGCATAAGCTGGTGGAGAAACAACCACAGGGGTCAGCAAGCTACTCAGAAAGCATTTTCTTCTGCAGTTCTCAGCTCCCTCCTCCTGTGTATGGATAAATGTTGGCTGTGATTACTGGAACTGCTGTTTCTGATCCATCTCTGATAACTTGGCACATGTCTACTTAAAACACAGGGCTGGTACTCAGCTTTTTCACACTGCCAGTTTTAGTGAAGAAGGGTGATTCAGGCTCATCAAAGCATAAGCAGTCAGGAAATACAAGCTGTATCCTAGACAGAAAGTGGCCAGGGAACTGAAGGAGATGTTGTCTTCAGATTGGACCCAAGGGGGCCAGAATGAGAGTGAGATATGGACCAGAACTTGCTGGCAGATGTTTCTTGTCACTGGAGACCCATCCAAGACAAGGTGCAGCCCTGGGGCTAAATGAGGCTTCTTGTGCTCGTGTTTTACAGTGTGGATTTTTTAAGAACATGCAGGTTTCTCAGCAGTTTCTTTATGCAGGGATCTGAGTTTCAAAGGCAGCCTCTGAGCTTCCCCCCAGGTCAGACGCACAGCAGGTCCCATCGGGGCAGTAAGAAAATGCATGAAAGATCATGCATAGGGGGAAAAGAACGAAGGGAAGGAGAAGGAGAAGGGGAAGGAGAGGGAGAAGAAGAAAGAAGAGAGCATTAAGGTCCCCATCATGTTCTGCCTTCCAGCCCTTCCACTGCCTGGTGCTGGTGAACTCTTGTAGCTGCTGAGAGCTTGCGGAGGGAGAGTTACTACACACCAACACCGAGGGCTTGTACATGTTGGAGATGAGATCCTGACAAGGAATGCCCATTCAGTAGGGAGACAATACAAGCAGTGGAGCGCTGGAGGATTTTTGCAGGGGGACATAGGTCATTTTGATCTTTCTTTCTTTCTGCCACATTGTCAATGTATTTCTAGATGCAGCCAGTCTTCAGTAGCTTGTAGACTGATGTTCATTGCTCAAATCTGCGGTGAAGGGTGACAGAGTGGGTTTAATTTCCAAGATAGAAGCAGATCAATAGCTGCGCTCTTTCCTTTCCTGTGTGTTGTGTGGTCACTGCTTGGAGATTTAATTGCATTGAGGGTTTAAATTAAACTCCAAGTCCAGGAATGATTAAATACAGAAGCTTTGTAGGAACATATTAAAGGCAATAAGTTTTTCAAACCCCATTTCTTCTCTGTACCAGCATAATTTGTGACATGCCAAGGCCTGTGAGTGCCACCACTGCTTCCGAGCACAGGAAAGCCAAAAGATTGTTATTTATATCAGGCTTTTAAAAAAGTTTGCTTTCCCCCCAGTACTGTCTTCTCAGCTGTCCCTACAGCTCCAACCAGATGCTCTATAATAAGAGAGGAGGCTTTGCATCTGGAAGATTTGCTAAGCAGAAAGTATGGCTGACTGTGAAAAAACGGAGGGAAAAAAAGTGACAGTGATTTAATTTTAATTTAATTTCTTGCTTCTGAATTTTATCAGAGAAATTGATTGTAAAAACCATGTGTGAGTTGATGGATCAGACTGACTGCTCTCTGGGTTTTTCTTCTTCTTTGGATGGCTTAAAAGAAGGTTGAAAGTACAAGTTTCAGCTCATTTCTTTTGATTCCAGCCTGCTGTGGGGAGGGGGGGGGCAAGGATAGGAAATTATCCAGCTTAAAAAAATCTCCCTTGTAAAGAACAAGCATGCCACAAAAATTTCCATTTTGAAGTACAGTCACTTTTATGAATAATAGGGAATTTTGAGGTATTAGAGCCTTAAATACAGTGCACTTTGTCTCGGCTTCTTCACAAGCTTTGTTCCCATAGAGGAACAAAAACATCAGGGGCCACTGCTGCTCCTGGCCCCTTTGGCCACATCCCAGCCACCTGTGAGAAGCTCCCCAGGTTGGGTGCTCACCTGGGTCTCTGGGACTCCATACGGATGCTGGGAAGGCATATGGGAAGGTTGCCCCAAATGGCTATCCCAAATGGTTGTCCCAAGGAGGGAGAAGAAGGTGACACCAACCAGCAATGGACACCTTTATGCTGGAGAAGAGAAGGGTTTGAGCTTTCAAACAAGTGAAGGTCTGCAACATTTTCCCAATGGGGATGGATTTGCAGGTAGGATTTAAGTTGTTTGCTCAAGGGTCCACATTACTTGTCACCGATGACCTCTATTCCTACAGCAAGTTGTCTTAGTCTGGCACATTGGGAATGGTAGTTAACAGTTAATACAGAGCTGATTTATACCAAAGAGTCTGTGGCCAGGTAAAAAAGATTAATAACCATGTTCATTAGGATTATTTCCACTGATGTTAATTAAATTGACTAATGTGGAACAAGAACTTCAGCCACTTTTTTAGGACAGTCTCTCTTTGGCAGACAAGATCTTGAGTACAGGGCATGACTCTTAATTGTTTAATACATCTCTGAATGCTCTGTGGGGATTTACAAGGAATTAATTTCAAAGGGAGGACTCTATGGTTTGACCCTTTTTGGTAGAATTCTGCCACTGCAGTGTATTAATAATGAATAGAGATTAATCCACCTCTTCCTGCCAAAGCATTCAGGAGGGTGAAGAATGCTGAAAATTATGAGTCCAGGTAAAGCACAGAAGAAAGAATAGGCAGAGCATTCACCCCAAAATACTGCTTTCCTCCCTCAAAATGCACCATTACATAGGCTTCTGTAGCCAGCTCATTATATTCTAAATTCAGTTAACAACACAAAAATATAATTCTCCGCTGATTACAAGAAAAATTCAAGGGCACTTGAAATTTTCTTTATATAGTGCTTTATACCACCATAAAGAAATTACATTACATTCCCACTGAGTACTTTATGCTTGGCTAATGTGTTCTCACTGAAGGTCATTTTTAATGCACTCATATTGATTTGACAAGAATCTCCATGTCGCCACCCCAATTAAGAGGGGTTATCAAAAAGGTTGATGGGGACAGCACAGGGATTGCTTGGAACTAGTATCATTAAAGTCAGGTAGAAAAAATAGGAAACAAATAAAATCAGCAGCCCACATGCCTTCCACTAGAGAAGTGTAAGGCCACATGGAGGCTTCATATTGCACGAAAGAAGATTCATGAGGCAAATTTTGCAAGAGAAGAGGAAAGGAGGAAAAAGGCTTGTGGAGTGGAACACAGCTCAGAGGTACTGGCAGGAGGAGTGGGTCTTGGTTTCATTTCACATGATAAAACTAGAGATGTCCCAGCTTTGTTCCCTCCTCCCATGACCTTCTGCCCTGGGACAGGCGAGACATCAAGGGGAAAGGAACAGAATCACCATCTTGCCCTTATTTTGGAATTCTGGCAACAAAAATCTGGACTCCACTAGGTTAACTTGATTACTTTGGCAAGTGTTGATCACCTATCTGTGGTGAGGCCAGCCACACTCAGAAAGGAGATAGGAAGTAAAGCCAACTTTTCCGTTGGCTAGTGAGAAGTTCACCTGTTTTGTGACCAACATGTCAGCATAGGTTCTCATCTAACATAAAAATCACACATGATGAGGGCAAGAAAGGCTGAACAGTGGTCACATCACAGTCACCCTCACAGGGAAGAACTTCTTCCTCAGATCCCATCTGAATCTCCCCTCTGACCGTTTAAAGCCACCCCCCTTGTCCTGTTCCTACCTGCCCTTGTGAAAACCTCTCTCCAGTTTTCTTGTTGGCCCTTTTAGGCACTGGAAGCTGCTCTAAGGTCTCCCTGGAGGCTTCTCTTCTCCACGCTGAACAAACCCAGTTCTCTCAGCCTGTCTCCATAGCGGAGATACTGCAGCCTTCGGAGCATCTTAGTAGTCTCCTCTGGGCTCACCCTAACAACTCCACATCCTTTTTGTGTTTGGGTCCCCAGTGACGGACACAGTACATGTCCAGTACACGTAGCACATGACATTGCACATAGCTCAGGGCACCGTGCGCAGCTCAGAGCATCACACCCAGCCCGGCACCTCCTCCCGGGACAACCAGCCCCACCGAGCCCTGCCCCTTGCCCCGCCTCTCGGTGCTGTCCAGGGTGCTGAAACAGCGGCACCGCTCCAAGAAAACTCCCCCGGGATGAGCCTCAGCCAGGGGGCGAGGACCGGGGGGCTGTGAGCATCCCCACACGCACACAGGGATCCTGTTATCTCAGGCAGATCGCACAGTTTCTTAAAATAAGACCGAACCTTGGTCCGTAAAATGGCTGAAAGATTCTCGATGGAGAGGGACAGATGTCCCAAGGGGAAATAAAGCCTTTCCCTCTCCTCTTCCCATTAATTACAGGTTTGCAAGGGCTACTCCCCCATACTGTCTATCCTACTTGAAGACGTCTAAGGTGGACTCAGGCCCTGTTTTCACAAATACTGTTGGCTTCCATCAGTGGAGACTCAATTAATGCAGGAAAAAAGTATTATGTATCCTTCAGTTTAATTAAAACTTTCTGGAAATGGAAACTTTCCCCGAAGGAAAACAGTCCAAGATTTTGGGAGGAAAAAATAAAAGAAAATTAAAGCCAAAACCAAACCAAAACCAACCAACAAACAAAACAGGACAACTCGTAGTTATCAAAATTGCTATCGCTTATCTCAGTGGGTGAGAAGATGTCTCTGGAGGAGTCACAGACAAATTAGTTCAAGCCTTGCTGCTGAAAAGCCAACTATAAAGACTTCAAAGGGTTGGCTCCTGGCTGGGCAGCTTTGCGGGGACATTTTCTACTGCACAGTGAGGACAGGCAGGGAACAGCCCGTTCAATGGCAGCTCCCCACTGTTAGCACCAAGCCACCCTCCGTGGCTTTGCTGTTGGCTTGGTGGGCGCACAGCAGAGCCAGAGGGAACCATGTTTCCTTGCTACACAGCCAAACATAGACAAAAGGGAGCTGGAGCAAGATAAATTGTCCCATTGAAATGGCTTTAGCAGCATCCCAGAAGCCCAGCTTGAGTCCCAAGCCAAGCTGATGGCTCAGGCTGGAGACCAAGAGGTGCTGCAGACAAACCAGAGAGAGAAGAAGCCATCAGCATGGGCAGCAGAGAAGGTGAGGGGATACTGTGGCTCACACCTGGCAGAGCATGGCCCAACCCTGCCCTGAGTAAAAGCCAGTAAGCAGAGGAGCGGTATCAGGTCCTCTATGCATCCTCTGCAGGAGGATGCTGAGCTCCATGCTGACAATGAGGGCAAGCTGCAGGTGAGGAGGTTGCAGTGGTCATGACTCTGAGTGGAACAACAGGTAGACTAATGGGTATTGGGGGACACCACTCTGGAAGCTGGGAGAGAAGCCTCTAAAAGAGCCTGGCACCATATGCGATGTCTGAGGATAGCAGGGGTTGGATTAAGTGACCTAGAGATGTCCCTTTCAATCTAAATCATCCCCTAACTCTATCCCACCTGGCTTCCAAGCACCATCCCAAGGTAAGGGGGTCTCCAGAGGTCCTGGGTCCTGCATCACCACATGGCCTGGAAGTCTCAGATACTCTCAAGCATGTCAAATGGCACCAAGTGTCTATGTGTGGGCATCTGAATCATGCCCTACCTCTCCAAAGGTGGATGGGTGCTTGCAGCCAAGTTCCACCAGGAGCAAGGTAGGGCAGAGTGACAGCATTCCCTTTTGCAGTGGCTTCCCCTGAGCAATGCAGAGGAGGTTACACCAGGGACGACACTGAGCACCAAGTGCAACAACATTTCCAGCTCCCCCAGTAGCCCACAAGCTGGTGATTTAGCTCTACAAGGAAGGAAGAAGTTCCAGTAGAGGTACAATTTGAATCTTCATCCCCAGCACCCCTTGACAAACAGCCCCTGTGTCTCCCTGCTGTGGTTTCATATGAAAATGCTTTTACATGGCAGGTCAGCTGTGCAGAACAAGGGAGGTGTTTTAGGAACTCTGATCATGGCAAGGGAATGAAGTTCCTCAGGCTGAGAAATGCCTCAGAGAGGGTACCGTTCCTAATTAGAAGTCGTTAATGAAGATCAAAGGTCTGGCAGGATCCAGGCAGTGCTGCAGACTACCAGTGAGCAGGAGCTTTTCTTGCAAAGCTGGAAATCGAACATATTCCAGCCATGTCCTCACTTCAGACATCTATGTGTGTCAGTACATCTGTAACCGAGGGACTGGTGTCAGTGGCTGGCACCTGCGCTGAGACCTTATCCACTGAATCACGGAATGGTTTGGGAGGAATCTTCGGAAGGGACCTTGAAAGGTTATCTAATCCAACCCACCTGCCAAGGGCAGGGACATCTTCAACTAGACCAGGTTGCTCAGAAGCCTTTCATTGTGTACCGCCCCTGAGACTTAACAAGGATGACAATGATGATGTTATTTCCTTCCCTCCTCACCCTTAGTGATCCTCCAAGCTAAGCCTCCAATCCCAGCAGATTCCCTCACCTCTTGTCCTGCAAACCAGCTTCTTCCTGCTGATACCTTCTGGCTCTGAAGGTGGTTGATGGTGTCAGAAGCACAGAGGGAGGTTTCAAGATGGAAGAGGACTCTGTGTCTTGTGCTTGCATTGTGCCCAGTACCAAAGTGACGCAGGACTTGCTCCAAGACCTCCCAACTCTCATTTTCTCATTGTGCAAAAGCTAAGCTACCGCAAAGAGCTGAGCATATCTCTCATGAGCCACTTTCCACTCTGTCTTGCAGTGAATTTTTGATGAATCCAAGCATAAAGTCACTGTCCATTGCAAGGCAGCTAGCTCTGGAATCCCCTGCTTTTCCAGGATACACAAAGTGACTGTGGGGATGAGGGAAATTAGTCTGAAATAAATAAATTAAAGCCAGCATGAGGGAATTGGCATGCTGCTTGAATTAGTGTGGAGGGTAATTGTAAACAACTGGGGAAATGTGCCTGAAGTTAATTTTTAGGACCTAATGGGATTTTGCTTGGACTATAGTCAAGAATGAAAAGCCTTCAATGGCAAAATAAGGCACTTTGCATAAATTAGCAGTTATGACATTAGTGGAGCTGGCTTTTTTTGGCTGGTGATTGTGCATATGTGTACGTATGTGCACACCTGCATGGAGGACTTGGGATTTGTTGTATTTATTATATAGAGCTTGTTTACAGAAGTTATAACAGGAAGGGGGGAATCTTGACACAAACACTTAAAAGCCAGGACTCTTGGGCTCTGTCTAGCACACCATGGGGGAGGAGCATGGAGGGAGAGACAAAGGCAAGCCACCATCCTTTTTCTATTGACATGGAGTGAAATTTTCCTTCTGTAGAGAGCTGGGTTGGGAAATGTGACTCCCCAGGACAGAATGACTTCTCTAGAAGAAGGGACGAAGTTTTTTGGGAAGTGAAATGATCTGAAATGACAGCCATGGAGCTTGAGAGAACAATTAATTTCATCTTTAGAATTAGTATTTAGCCAAAGACCATAAAACTCTCATCCTGGAAAACACAGAGATTGTCTGTAATACTTATTTCAAGCAGCAGCCTGTAGTCAAAATCATAGAATCATAGTTTCATAGAATCTTAGAATCGCAGACTGATTTGGGTTAGAAGAGACTCTTAAACTCATCCAGTTCCAGCCCCTTGCCACAGGCAGGGACACCTTCCACCAGACCAGGTTGCTTCAATCCCTGTCCAGCCTGGCCTTGAACACTGCCAGGGATGGGGCAGCCACAGCTTCTCTGGGCAACCTGTGCCAGGGCCTCACCACCCTCACAGGGAAGAGCTTCTTCCTTATATGTGGTCCAAATCTCTCTTCTTTTAGTGTGAAACCATTCCCCCTTGCCCTGTCACCACTGGCCCTACTAAAAAGTCTGTCTCCATGGTGGACAGACAAAACTAAAAATGATCTGTAGCCACTGCATTTTGGATTTGGTGGCATTGAAGCTTACGCAACCTACATCTGAGGTCCACCTCCAATGCTGCTGATGGCTGTGCTGAATGAGAGTCTTTCTTATTTCAGCATTTCAATAGCAGGACTGCAAAAGCATCAATGTTTTTCAAATGCTGGTTGCAGAAGAGAACTGGCTTTTTGTTGGGAATCTTAACTTTTTCACTGTTGTTTTGTTATCTTCATGTGCAACACTTTACAGCTTTACTGTATAGTTTTTTTATTTCCCCCCTCTGCAAATCCTAATGTGATTCAAAACACTTATGCTGTCTTCTCAATTAAAGTACAGGAAATCTGCACCTGTTTTGCCCACAGTCATCAAGAAGGACTTCACACAATGCACTAGCTGTGAAACTGCTTTATTTTAAAATGTTATAAACAAAAATCAAAGGTTCTCACCATGCTTTCACTTTATACACTCACATGGATTTGATATATGTCCACTGATATTAGTGTCCACCATTTCTGGAGCATTGGAAGCCTCATCCTTCTGAAAGCAGTCTCCTTTTATGAGGTTTGTTGGACCTCTATTCCCTGAGCAATCATGGCATGAAAGTATTACCAGAGCCCCCAGAGTCTCTGCTCTCATTGATGTTTATCTGGGCTAATTTTGAGGAATTAGCCCGGATAACAAAATCCCCATATAACAAATGTCAAAATAACTCTAAGATAGAGAATAGAATGTGAACTTGGATCTTGACAAGGGATGGACTTGTATTGTCTCATCAAGCAGAGGTTACGGTTAGAAGCACCAAACTTATGGTACCTCACTTCTTAATACTTTTGAAAGTGTCTGTAAAAGGCCATTTTAATAGAGCCATGGGCTTCATCATGCTCAAAGATAACAGTCATAAACCAAATACCTGCACAGCCTAAAAGTATCAGACTTCTAACTGGAGTTTATGAAAGCCCCGGCAGCTTAGCTTCTCCAATTTTTGGCTGCTCAATCATGTGAGAAAGTGGTAATACAAATTTATTAAAAATGGAGCTTTCCCTTTCCTCATTTTATATCGATTAAGCTGTGCTTTAAAGTCAGTTTTCTATTAGTTTAATTTACCTTCCCACCTCAGTTCTCACCTTACTTGGAAATGGGATCCAGATGGACAACATTTCAGAGTTTAATTCAAACTCATTAAAATCAGTGGATTTTTTTTTTTTTTTCCATGAATTTCAAAAGGCTCTGGCTGCGGGCTCTTTATCACTTTGCAGTAAGATGCCTGGACACAGTCTCCATCTCTGAAATGGCAACAGCAATTAAAAAAGCAGCAAGAAGGTTAATATTCCTTCTGCTTTTTTTATTCCCACAAAATGAAAACAGATTTTTAGCCTCATTGGAGGCAATAAAGCCATCCACATTTGATCACTGGGACATATGAATGTTCAAACGCTGCCTCCTGCCAAACTTCAAGGTCCTTCATCAGCCAAACTCCTACTGACTTCAACAAGACTTAGCCAGCATATAAATTAAGGGGAGCAGTATCTTCATTGGGTTTAGGCATAAAACTACCTTCCAGTATGACTTCCATAGCATTCAGAGGAATGATCCAGACTGCTTTAACCCAAGCCTGATGCCCAAATATCTGTCTCACTTCTGCCACTGGTGAGTAGACGCGCACCCAGAAGTGCCCGGTTAACACAGAAAGAAAAGCATTTAGTACTATTTCAGGCCTCCCAGAGACTTCCATGCATTTCCATTAATAAACTTTCTGGTCTGCCTTTTTTTTTGGCATGATTTGACCACAATTCCAATGGAGACCAACTGAAAAGCTTTTCTCTTGCTTAAACCAAAGCGTTGACAGGCATGGGAAGACCCTTATCCTTACATCTCCAAACGTTTGTCAGAATTTTTTTGGCACTCTGGAGTTATGTTTCATGCAGAGACGGACAGATCCTTAAGAAATTCTGCACATTAGCTGTTCTTCAGTTTTCTGAAGGACAAAGTCCCAGTAGCCCCAATGCCTCAAGCAACCATTTTGCAAAACATCAAGCCATGATAACTTCTGCCAAGAACTCCCAGGACATGAACCACCCTCAGCTTTACAAACATGACATAATTCTCCATTAAATACAGATGAACAGTAAGTACTTCTCTCTTCTTTTTCTTCATCATTATTTTAGTGAACGCTAGGTCAAAAGCCTGCAGCCAGGCAGTTGTAAATGAGGCATTCCCAGGAAAAAACACTTCAAACCTTTTCTGGTGGTACCTGGGAAGAATGATCTCATCTCACCTTTAGTTTTTATCCATTCTTCAGATACCCCAGAGAAAAAAGTCATTAATAACAGCATGGTTTTACTATTAATAGCCACATTTATAATATCCAAATGCCTGCAAGTTGTTGTTTTATTTAATGCAGCCTTATCTACTACAGATAGCCTCTATGAAGAGCTGTGGTAGGTTATTCTGTTGTTGAAAACTGCTTTTACTGGACATTTTCTGCTCTCTAACAATCATGTAATAAATTTAGCAAGAGTTTTATTAAAACTCTTGGGGTATTTTTCTTTCAAATACCATAATACAAAGGGGGAAAAGTCATACAAAGCTGGAAGCAATTCCTGGCTGAGTTGTTTTAACATAGTTTTTGAAAGGGTGGGCTGTTCAGGGAGACAAGATGACAAGCACTGTTTCAGGAATGGTCTTGCTAGGCCAAGTGAAATGGCTTTAGTTTTCTGTAGTAAAGTTGCAATCTTCTGCTGGAGAGGAGAATCAAAGGAAAGGATTCTTCCCCCTTGCTCTCATGAGATCCCACCCCTGCAGTCCTGCATCCAGCTCTGGGTCCACCAGTGAAAGAAAGAAGTGGGGCTGTTGGAGCAAGTTCAGAGGAGGCCACGGAGATGGTCCGAAGCTGGAGCGCCTCTGCTATGGAGACAGGCTCAGAGAGCTGGGCTTGTTCAGCCTGGAGAAGAGAAGGCTCTGGGGACACCTTAGAGCAGCTTCCGGTGCCTGAAGGGGCTGATAAGAGCGCTGGAGAGGGGCTTCTGACAAGGGCAGGTATGGAAAGAACAAGGGGAATGGCTTTAAACTAAAAGTGTGTTGATTCAGACTAGATCTAAGGAAGAAATTTTTTACAATGAGAATAGTAAAATACTGGCATAGCTTGCCCAAAGAGGTGGGAGATGCCCCATTCCTATAAACATTCAAGATCAGATTGGATGGGACCTTTAGCAACCTGATCAGTTGAGCATGTCCCTGCCCATGGCAGGTGAGTTGGATCTTCCAACTCAACCCATTCTATGACCCTATTATTTCCTTCACACGTATAATTCCAGGATTTTTCTCTGTGCTGCCTGGCTTTGTGGGACACATTTCTAGATAAGGCTCTGAGTAACTGAAAATAAGCTTGGCAAAAATGAGATCTTGGAGATCCAAAGAAGCTGAATGGGGAGGTAGTGTTGACACTGCACAGCACTCAAGAAATAGTTACAGGAGACTGATTCCTGTAATGTCTGCACTCTGAAAATGCTGCCCTTGTGGACCGGGGAAGCTCACAGAAGAAATGGGACTTCCTTCTCATTCCTCCCTGCAGCATGGAGATTGCTGCAGCAGCTCTTGATGAGAGTTAATGTTCTTTTTGCACCAAGACTTTAAACAAGGCAACACTGTTGTCTACCTGGTCCACAGCTAATCAAGCCACAGAAGACTGAAGAAATGTAATCACAGGAGAATGCTGTTGAGATACGTTCATGGACGAGATGTGAACAATGTCTCTAAGCACAGTTGTCCAGGTGTAACTTCAGACCCAGGCACACCCTCACTTACTGATCATCAGCAGTTATAAAGGGTATGGGATTCCCTTATGTTTGCCCATGCTGTACTTACCATTGAATTTCAGCAACTTGCTATTGGTTAAAATAGGCTACTTGGCTGGGAGATCTGTTTTTCTGACTGAATGGGGACATTTTTGTGTTAAGTCCTCCAGATGTTCAGGAAGCTCTGAGGAACCACTCCCAGGTGCATCAGACAGCGCTGGAAAACTTTGAAATCACAAAACCATCACCATCCAGTAAGCACTGCAGTTCATTAATCCTCTTTAAAAGTCTCAACTCATCTACATGGTGCAGCAGGAGACTGTATGAAGGCCCTGCTGAAGAGCATAATGTAGTCATATTTCACAATTATTCTGGTGTGCAAACACCCCAAGGGAGAGGGAAATCATCGCTTGGGTCATTTCACCTCAGGCTTCCATGGAATCAGAGACAATATCCAGCTCCCATTTCACCTTTCATCAGTTGACCATTAGTCACCACAGGTATGAGAGAGTGATCAAGAGTATGGCATAACCCAGACTCTTCAGGTCACTTGGATTTTTTCTGTCCTCTCTTAAATTATATATGTCAAATACTGGAGAGGTCAGAGATAGACACACAGGTGGCACAAATCAACATAGCACCCTTTCAGTAGACTAAGGCTGACTGGTACCACATATGGATCTTGGGGCAGACAAGTGTACTAAATAAAAGTCTTCCAAACTGGTGATCTTCCTGTTGGCCACCATTTTTCCCTTATAAAAGAGCTGAAAACTTATTTAACTGCTTGCTGGCCCTGGATTGCTCATTTTGCCAGTCAGTGACATTTGCTACTGAAGAGCTACAGGAAAATTTCTCTCTAGGACACACAATTACCAGAGAAAACGTGTGGTGAAGTGATGCCTCCTGGGGCTGTTCCTGAATTTCATCTTTCCTTCAAATTAGTGAGAGGAAATGTAAACAGCTATAATATAGAAAGAAATATATATAATTAGCAGCACAGATCTTATGCAAAATCTTCCAAGATACAGTACTTTTGACTTCACTCCAAGGTAGGGGAAGATCGAAGACTCAGGAAGCCCTTTGGCCCTTGCAGACTTCGCTGCTGGAAAGTGTCCATATCTGCTCCCAACCCAAGGAATGGAAATGTTGACATGTGGAAAGGACAGAAAGGGACAAAGAGGGAACACCAGGTCATTCTCATCTTCCAGAAACTGTCTTTCCTTTGGTACAGAGAACGGGAGTGATGGACAACCCATGAATGGATGTAAGAATGGATGGGTGATAAGCTCTTCATGATTTCTTGATCAAACAGGCAAGTTCAAAACTGATGGGTCAGCCACCATCCAGGGAAGTCTAAGCACCACCTGAAGTGGCAACGCCTTGTGTTATGTTGTTCCAAATTTCAACATATTCCACTTTTTCCTAAAAGGTCCATTTTTACAGTCATGTGATTACACACAAAAAAAATCCGGTTTTCTTTCAGCAGAATAACAGCTTGCAGGGTTTGAGTGAGAGGCTTAAAAAAACAGCAAGAAAATACAGGGTTTTGAAGGCTTCTGGATTTGTATTTGTGAGTTTCTGAAATCTACACAAGCGCAGAGTTTTTCCCTCCCTTTTTCTGCGTGATAGCCAAGCTTTTTGTATGACTGCAGAAAGGGCAGCTTGGAGAAAATTCTCCTTATCCATAAGATCCCTGAAAAAAGGTCACAAGAGTTGCTGAGAACAAGAACCAGCACCCAGGAATTTTCTCTGTCTTCCTTCCCCCAGGCTGCATTACCAATGGAGGGATAGAGAAGGAAGGAGAAAAATTAATGTAAGCTGCAAAAGTACAGCTCAATCTTAACTAACGCACCTTGATCCTGAGCTGCGACGCTCCCCAAACATCCCCAGCCTTGGCCTCGCAGTGACTCCCAGCACAACTCCCAGCCAGAGCACTCCTGCAAAGCCCATGGCTCCAATCAAAGTCCCATTGTGCCTGAAACACCTTCAACACATGGCTGGCACCTTGGCAGAGTGTAATGGAAATAAATCCAGCAGCTGTAGCCAGCCAAGAGAAGCTAATGAACTTCCAGACAGGAAAATTATATTGGGATTCTGACATCCTTTTTTTCTCCTGCCCCTGTCTTTTGTTGTTCACCTCTTCCAGCCAATATTGCAGGAATTGCCTTGAGAAGTTTTTGCATGCCTGTGCCAGTAGGAAGTGGAAAACTGTGGCAGTGGAGCATCACATTGCGGTCTTTATTGTGCATGACCCATGGGATTTGCTCCGGCACCTGCTCCAAATTCCCAGGCACAGCAATGAGCTCCAGGCAAGTGAGGACATAGTCCTGCTGAGATCAGAGGCCATAGCAACAAAAGTCAGGTCCTGGATGCAGAATGCTTCCCACTGCCCATCTACTCCCCAGTTGCCTTTCTGCCTCTGGCCATAGCATCAAAGCCCAAAAGATAGTACTTAGAGCTGGAGTAATAGAGGCAGGTGTACTCTTCTCTGCTTGTGCTGCGTCTGTAACTAATGGTCAGTGAGGGGCTCATGTGACTTTAGGCATTGGTTGGAAGGAACCTTTAAAGCCCATCCAGTTCCAACCCCCTGCCATGGGCAGGGACACCTTCCACCAGACCAGGTTGCTCCAAGCCCCGTCCAACCTGGCCTTGAACACTGCCAGGGATGGGGCAGCCACAGCTTCTCTGGGCAACCTGTGCCAGGGCCTCACCATCCTCACAGGGAAGAACTTCTTCCTTAGATCTCATCTAAACCTCCCCTCTGTCTGTTTAAAGCCATTCCCCCTTTTCCTGTCACTACCTGAGCCCTTGTTAGAAGGTCATCTCAAATGTTGGTGCCACACCTCCCCTTGCCATTGCAAAGGGTCACCTGCTGTTGCCACAGGTCTCCCAGAGGTCCCAAATCCCCTTCATAAGCCATGTCCAGAGCATCTCAGACAACCAAGCATTTCCTAAGCATCTCATATGTTTAAGAAACAGAATTCTGTCCTACAGTTTCTGCTTAATTTTCTAAGCTGATGCTGAAGAAGAGAAGTTTGCAGAGACCTGATTTGGAGGCTTGGAGACTGTGGAGTCAGGGCAGCAGACCAGAAGAGGGGCTTGTCTCCTTTCTTTACCAGAAGCAACAATGGTCCTTATTCTCCAGTGAGTTCAGCTCATGGTACAGGCAGCAGAATCTCTCAACTTGGGAAGAGTCTGGCCAGGGACATCACAAAAGGATTTTTCAGCAGCTGTCAAAAAAAAAGGGCATTTCCATTCATGTTTCTGCAGCAGCTGGACACTTGAAAGTATGACCTTGCCCATGGGCGTGGAGCACTGCAGAAACGTAGCCTAAAGGGATGAAGCCTTGGGACGAAGCCTTCCCTCCATCATCCCAGCAGGTAGGACCCTGGAATCTGCTGACTCAAGAGCCCCACACCAACGCAATTGCTCTGGATCACTCCTGCTTCGTGTCACACAGCAGTCAAAGGCTCCTTCAAAATCTGTCCCTCCCTGCTGCCTTTTATTCTGATCAAGCGCGTGTTATGCCCAGTTTTTCATAAGAAAAACAGGGGGGTGTCAAGACAACTGTCTGCTAAGGCACTCTCCAATGCCGGAGCGCAAAAAGCACAGAAGGGAATCCAATTAAAAGATGCAGGAGGTGGCATTTCTAATGAGAGAAGAAAGATACATCGTAATTTTTAAAAGGCCATAATACTGGCTCAGTATAAACCAGATTGAGTGACCAGGAGAGTCCTGCAGGGATGTATTTGACATCTTCTTCAATTCTGTAGCATAACAGAGCTTTTTACACTTGCCGATAAAAGGCAGTGAAGCCATCAGGCTCCAAATCAACCAAAGAAAAACTGATTTTCCTACATATGCAAGTTATTAACAAGAAAGGTTGGGGGAGCAGCAGCAACAGCAGATGGTATTTGCAGAGAACGAGACAGACTCGCCCAACAGAAGGCAAAGCAAAGATGGAGAACATAGAGGCAGCAGGATCAGGATGAGGAGTGGGTTGGTTGGGGTTTGTTTAGTTTTTTAACCAGTAAACATGCAGTAACTCACCATGTGTCTGTGAAAAGCCCAACAGCAACTCAAAGCACAAAATGGTTCATACCAAACAAATGGGCATTCATCTACTCCCCATCTCCCCTCTGAGCAAGGAAGGAGGTGGATGACCCAGCATCAATTCAGCTCCTTACCCCATCTGCCCAGTTTTTCCAAAGCCCTGCTCATACCCCAGGAGTCTTCACTGTGACATCCAGGCTGACACCCTCTCCAGATGCAGGGCAGTGTGGCCTCCAGGCCTTCAACCATTTTCCAGCTGATGGTGAACCTAGAAAGGACCTAAACCTGTGGTGTAGAGGAGTTAAAGACTGAAGAAGTGGACTCTCCTTGGGAAGTGGTTATCCAGTGCTGCAGTGATGTTTCCTGTGTCTGACCTCTGCCTCTGGTCCCCCAGCTCCAGGCAGCTGGTATTTGGGTCTGTGGTTGACCAACCAATGCTGCTATTAAGGCCTAGTACCACCGATGGACAACCATGGTCTCAAGAAACTGCAAGAGCAAGATGAAGTCCAGGAGTGAGGACAGCAACCCCATGCGTGGCCATGGGTGAATTGGTTCCCTCTTACGAGACACCACATCAGCAAGGGCAGAGTCCCTAGGTACCATTTTGGGACTTTCTGTCCAGCCTTGGTCTTCTTCAAGGCTGGGTGTTTTTACACTGCTTCCTTCTCCTGAGTCTGCCCAGCCCATCCTTGCTCCTCCTCTGCTCTTTACCTCTGTAGCTGGTCTGCGGGTGCAGATTTCCATATGTCCCAGCTCCAACTGACAGTGCCACTAGCCAGGAGAGAGTTCCCCACCCCTGGACCCCATCCAGTTTGCACGGAGACCTTCAGCTCTTCCCACTGGAACGGGGCAGCTCCTCCGTCCTGGCACTTGGTACAACAAAGCAAGGCTGGGTAGAAACTTCACCTCAGGGATGCCTATGCTCATGAGAGACTGGTGCAAGTCAGCTCAAGGTGTGAATCAAGGCAATACAGTCTAAATCACATTAATCCCTGACTCCCATTAAGTCCAAAGGGCTGTAATTTGATTTACAAATACCACATCTAAAATAAATTAAACCAAAACAAATTCAGACCTCTTTGATTCTGAGGGCTCATCTACCCAGAGACACTGGGGAAAATTAATCTGAGTTAAGGTCTACAGTGGATTACTTAAACTGCATTAAAACCCTGTAAGGACATTCTTAGAACTAAAGTGGCTTAATTTGATTTAGCGAAATTCACTTCCAAAGCCTGTAACCATTGCACGGATGGTAAATCAAGATGCACTTAATTATGCATAGAGGGCTGGTGCAGCTCATTAGTGATGCTGCTAAGGTGTACAGGGAGGTAAGCTGATGCGGTTCATTGTCCAACAGAAGATCATATCTCAGGTCCTCCATGCAGCCAAGGTGTGAGACAAAATGACAGGTAACTCGGGTGCCTTGCCAACCAGCAGCTTTTACCCCCTGCAAGCTGCAACGCCCTCTGAGGGCTCTGCAATGAACTCTTCATAGCCTGTAGCTCAGGGGCCTTAACCAAAACAGGAGGTCTACAAACAAACACAGAGGAGGCAGAGCGAATGCACTTAATACCCCAGGAAATCAAAGCGCAGACCCCTACCAAGGAGCCAGCTGCACTGCCATCCTCCTCCCACCAGGAGCAGCAGCCCATCACCACTGGAGAGGGCCTCAATGGGTCTTTTCTGTCTTCAGAAGCCCTGCAGCAGCCCTTGCACAAAGGAGACCTCACTGCTGGGGTGCCACCCTTGAGACGGGCATTCTTCAAGTGCCCCCCAAAAGGCCACAGATTGTACTGTGGAACCTTCATGCCATAGGCAGGACAGTGACAGGGGTTATCTTTATGATTCGTCTTTGCTTTTCTGAGGCTTAGGGAATCCATCCCTTTGTACCCTGTGTGCAATCCTGGGCTGCTCAGGATGGCTAATGCCAACCCTGGAAAAACTCCTTTGCTTCTCAAACACAGCCCCTGGCCAAGATAGTCTGCAAAGTGAGGAAGCCCCCAGTACATAGGAAGGATGTTCTCTACTGTCCTCCAATCACAAAGTACAAGTGTGTAGGACTATAGTCAGTTAACCACAAGCCACAGGATTCCTCTCTTTTCCTTCATGTCCTTCCTCCAGTCACCCTGAATTGCCTTGGAAACACCTCACTTCTCCCAGCCCCTGGGCACCACAAACACAACTCAAGTTCAAATAAGGCTTTCAAAGGCTGACAAGTCTCTTAATGAAACCACAGAGCAAAGGGGGTTTGCAAAAACTAAATGGGAAAACCAGACACAGGCAGAGGCATTAAGAAACCCTTTGACAAATAACACAAGCACCTGCCACAAAAGTATAAACAGGGGAAGGGTACTGGTGATTAACGGGACTTTGTCATTATGGCAGATCTTCCCTGATTCATGACTCCAGTCCCATTTTACCTCCAACATTGCCCAAGGCTGGGACCTGAATACACCCCTGTGCAAGAGACATGGAGAATGGGACAGCAGCATCCCTGCATCGCATGTCTCTTAGGATGTAGAGGAGTAAGAACTGAGTTTCCCCCATCAAAGGAAGAATTTGCAGCTATTTCTTATAATGTTTTTCAAGTAGAGATGCAACCTGGTGGGGGAAAGAAAATAGGCAGTACCTAACAAGTCATGACACAGTAAATCAGTCAAGAACTGCTTAATTATTTAAGAACTGCTTAATTATTTAAGTCAAGAAATGCTTAATTCAAGTCAAGAACTGCTTAATTATTTAAGAAAAAAAGCCTCATTTGGGAGAGTAACACTTGACAGACAGAACACCCTTAATGAGGGGTATGCAGCTCCCCAGTGAGGGAGGAAACAGAAATACAACCTCCAAAATCAGCCGACTTTGTAACGCATTAATACATTCTTTTCTGTTACTTCATGAACTGTAAAAATGAGAAACCTTCTGCAAGTGAAACAGAAAGCAAAAGACAAGGGCAATGAGTCAGCTGTTGATGCTCTTCTCCTTCTGCCAGTGCTAAAACAACACTCCATAAAGTAAGTACCAGCTTGTCAAGTGATCTCCCCATCACTGAGCACCCAGGACCCTATCACCCTCCCTGGACATCAGTGGGAAAACATTAGACATCACCTCTGTGCCTCAGACAGCTCTGGCATTGTTATCCATCAGGGCTGGAGGACATACAGCCACACACCTGCCAGAAGCAGCATCGAACCCCAGATTTGCAGGTCCCCACATAAACAACCTGAAATAAAGTCTCACACAACTTATAGCAGAAGCTGGTGGTCACTTAGGACAAGCATTTGGCTGTTGTCCCATTATCATCCTCCTCTAAAATGAGCTTGCCACCTTGGCTCAGGCAGTAATTAATTTATATTATTTGCATTATACTTAATTCTCCTGTCATTGCATGCTGGCTGTATAACATTGTATAACATTCTGGCAAATAACATTTGCATTACACCCCAAGAAACAGTCCTTATGTGAAGTTTCTAATCCACAATCCTCTCTCCTCTTGGATGTTTTTTGATGCAACCTGGTCTAGTGGAATGTGTCCCTGCCTGTGGCAGGGAGTTGGAACTGGATGAGCTTTAAGGTACCTTCCAACCCAAACCAGTCTGGGATTCTATGTTGGTGTTGGCCTCCTTGTTGGAGTGCTGCTAGAGCACACAGAGTGACAGTCACTGAGGGCTCTCAAAAGAAACAGCAAATCAGGCACTTAAAATATTCATGAACACTGTACTGGACACAAGCTGCTCTGAGAAATAGCCTTCATCTTCTGATGGCAGGTGCGAGAAAGATGCACTATGTAAACTACCTTTTAAATGACACTCCAATTTCTCATACCCACATCCATCACACAGCCTCATGTTCAAACACACGCACCAAGACACCCAGTCCTGGTGAGACTGCGACACTGCGATACAGCCACTTCCTCTATTTGGGGTTTTGTCTAACACAAGCAAAGCCAGGTTTGCTTGAACCATCTGCAGAGGATCTGCACTCTTGGATTTGCCCTTCCATACAAAGTGGAGAAGATTAAAAGGAGCTCAGAGCGCAAGAAGGGATGCATGGGCTAATTATGATCTCAAGGCCCTTTCCAACCTTAACGATTCTATGATTATATGATTCTCTTGAGTGCATCAGAGAAAGGGAAAAGGGTATCTCAGAAGACCCCAAATGGCTTCTGGAAAAAAGCAAAACTGAAAGAAGTGTTTTAATGGAGATGTTTTGGGGCATTAGCAAATCACAGAGTGTGCATCTCGGCTTCAAAATGGCATTTTGATTGGCCCAACATGATTTTTTAATTTCATTTCATCCTTCAGAGTGCTTTGAGTTCGGTTTGGAGAAAAAGAAAAATGGAATCATGAAATTTCACACAAAACAGAAAAAAACAAATGTTCCCTACCCTCTTCTATTATGTAGCCATGAAAGACTGCTTTTGAAGGATCCCAGGCTCACTTGAAAATTTGCCCATAAAATATTCACAGCTTATTTGAAAACAGGCTCTTGCTGAAAGAAATGTCACAGAAATGTGACAGAATGTCACAGAAATGTGACATTTGAAACGTATCGCCCGCACTGTGAGGGTAAATATTCACATTGCACCCACAGTTCTGCACTGTGGGCATGGGGGAATAACAAACACTGTCCCATGGCCAGAGCAAGGTCCTCCAAAAAGGTCACTCTCTGTGGAAAAGGACTGTTTCCACAGCAGAGCACGTTGCAAGGGCTGCTCAAGCCACAGCGAGGCCACCCTGTGAAAACATTATGTCAATAGTAAAGGGTTTTGCACAGTTTGTCATCTGCTGTTAAAGGAGGTGCAGGGTATGTGGTCTCAGAGTATGTGCCAGTCCCCAGACCCAGGCCACCAGTCTGCTTTCCATGGGCTATGATCCTATTCATAGATTCATAGAATAGAATCATAGAATGGTTTGCGTTGGAAGGAACCTTTAAAGACCACCTAGTCTTTAAAGACCAAACAGTTCCACCCCCTGCCATGGGCAGGGACACCTTCCACCAGACCAGGTTGCTCCAAGCCCCGTCCAACCTGGCCTTGAACACTGCCAGGGATGGGGCAGCCACAGCTTCTCTGGACAACTGTGCCAGGGCCTCAGCACCCTCACAGGGAAGAACTTCCTCAGATCCCATCTTAATCTCCCCTCTGTCAGCTTAAAGCCATTCCCTTTGTCCTGTCCCTACCTGCCCTTGGCAAAAGCCCCTCTCCAGATTTTTCTTCTTTCCTTTCTCCAGCTCTCAGAGCATCTTCGTGGCCTCCTCTGGGCTCGCTCCAACAGCTCCGCATCCCTCTTGTGTTGGGGGCCCCAGAGCTGCACAAAGGACTGCAGGGTGACTCTAGTGCTGGCCATGCTGCTGGTGGTGCAGCCCAGCACACGGCTGGTTTCTGAGCTGCAAGCGCACGTTGTCGGGTCATGTCCTTTTTTCATCCACCAGTACCCCAAGTCCGTCTCCATGGCTGTACCAAGAGCATGGTCCATGGGCAGCTTGGAAACTCAGTCCCGCTGACCAGGAAGAAGTATTCTCCCCTCCTATTTCTCAAAAGCAGGTCTTTTACCTTCCTGTGTTAAAATTTAACTCCAAAATGAATCTGGGGCATTTAATACAATTTAGCCCAAGAGCCCGGAGGTGGAGCAGCCTTAACACATTGATCCATCCCCATGTGCTCTCCCATTCCGTCCCAGCTCCATTTGTATCTTGCTCAACCTCTAGCCAGAGTTTGCATTCAAGGTTCTCACAGATGGGCAAGAGCAACACAGTGGGATTGCTTACATGGAAACAGGTTACCAAAGCAGCTAACTGAGCAACGGCTTTGCTGAGCTGCACAGAGTAGGACTCCGTCTGCCTCCGAACACTCCATCAGGCACTATCAGAGGTGTCAGGCAGAAAACAGAGTCCTCCAGGGTCAACCAAGATCATGAGAAGGGACAAGGGGAAGATAAATAGGGACAGATGCAACCCAAAACCACAGCAGGTACGCGGAGTGAAACTGGAGAAAGAAGGGCCAGATTTCCAGGTGGAAATTCAACCTGTTATTAAGAATTGATGAGTACAACCAAGACAAACCCACAGCTCCAGACCCAAAAGCTCAATCTTGCTCTGAGAGCTGTGCCTGCTGCTATAATTAATAAATTCTTTGCAAATAACTAAAAAGCTTACATATACGTAACACACAAACATAGAAACCAGAAACCACTAACAACTAGAACATATACACTGAGGAATGTTTCAGTGTAATGAACTTGGGTGGCCAAAAATCCATGCTGGGAAACAAAACCCAGCTCCCTGCAAGGAAAGGTAAAAACCTGGGAAGAATTTGGACACCACCAAGTTAGACACCCATGAGGGGATCTTTGCTTTGGCCTTGTGCTGGTGGAGCACACAACCATTTTGTGCTGCTGGAGCTCAGCTCAGCACCAGGATGGCAGGAATGGCCTCTGAACAGCCCCAGAGCTGCCAGAGTGGAGCTCAGGATGCTTCTCCCCAGCTACATTTGTATTCAGGGCTTGTTCACTTGTTTTCATGAATATATACATAGATACATGCATCCTATAAAATATTAAGTCATAATCAAGATAACCTGCTAGCAGAAAGAGCCCAGGCAGCCGAATTACACTGCATTAATAGATGTGTTCATCTTCAGATCTGGGATGGTAGAAACTCTGGTTTTCTTTCTCTTTCAGCATCCCCAGCCCATAAATTCAATTTTCCTCAGGCCATTCACAGCCGGATGCCAAGATTGATGTCTGTGTGCTTAACTGACTCCTGCTGACTTCAAGAGATATTCCAGCTGCTATCAAGATCTCCAGGCTGTCACTCCCCGTAGAATCAAATAGGTTGGAAAAGACCTTTAAAACCATCAAGTCCAACCTTTACCCCAGGACTGACCGCTAGATCTTGCCACTAAATGATGTGGCTAATGCAAGGCCTTCTCCTCTTGGAGAAGGCAGGCAGCAAGGTGTGAATGCTTAGCCCTATAACCAATAGAAAGGAGAGGTGAAAGCATCTTGGACAGCCAAGATGGTCACCCTTTGGAAACCATGCCAAAACCTTTCTTCAAGTAGCTCTGCACTGCCAGTATCAGGGCTTTGCCCCAGCTCTGTTGCTTGAGTTGAAGCTTCCTCAAGCCCCAGTTGAACCCTTTGGTCTGCAAAACACCCCCAACCTATGGGTAGGTCTTTCTGAGGCCTCCTTATGCCTAAAAGAAAAGACATTTTTGGCAGAGTTCAGCTTCAAGCATTGCAAAGCCCCTGGCCTTGTCCCAGCCAGCTCCATCCTCACCCATGTCTCTTCAACCTCCTCCAGAGACCTGAGATTTCAGCAAAGGGCAAAACTATGTCCAAGGTGCAGATTCAGCCCAGGCTTCCATTGGTCCCTAAGGATATTTTCAGGGTATTTTGTGGCAAACCCACAGCTCCAGTTCAGTCTGGCAAAGCCATGGTTGTCTCATGCTGGGCCACCTTATAGCTGAGCTGCCTCGGTCTGGTCCTGGGAGCAGCAGCTCCATTCTCCAGCACTTTGCTTCTTCATCACACACACGAATATATTCAGAACCCAATTGGACACAGTCCTGGCAACTTGGTCCTGCTGATCCTGCTTGAGCAGAGGTTGGACTAAAGCATCTTCAGAGGTGCCTCCAACCTCTCTAGACAGCACATGGCACAACGGGCCAAGCCATCAGACCCAGCTAAGATGCTACAGACACCCAGCTTCATTTTCCTTGCATCTCCCCAAATAGCCACCACTATCAGCATAAGTTATGGGTTAAGGATTCGTATCAGCTCTGCTATGTGCAGATGTCTGCTAGACACCGGTCTTCCATGAGCTGGGACCTGTTCTCACTGCTTCTGGGGAAGCAGGAGGAGAAGAGACAATGAAGCAAATTCTCCCAAAACACCCCAAGGTTTCCGGAAGGACCCACATGGGCCACTGCTGTCCCTGCCAAAAAGCAGCACAGGAAGAACATCCCTGTCCGGCGGAGCTCAACAATGAGGCATCTCTTGTGGTATCTATGATGGTGCATATGGTGCTGCAGCTCAGTGATCCAGAGAAATACCCCAGGAGGCACAGATGAAATGAAAATCCTTTGGTTTCCCTGGATCCGAAGGGATAATCTCACTGAGTTATTTACTTGCCGTTCTCACCTGCCCTTTCTGATCTGTTTTGATGGGGAAATAGATAATTCTGGTCTCAATGTCATCCGGGAAAACCAGGGCAAAGCAAACCAGGGCCTTTTATCCAAGTGTTTCCACTACGGCAGCATGCCAAGGATTCAGGCAGAGGATGAGCACAGAGCACAGGGTTGTCTGATGGGCTTCAGTTGGGTCCATGGAACACCCGCAATGCATAATCCCCCCAACCCCCAATTAAGTGAAAATTGCTTCTGGACCACGAGAAGCATTGTTTGGGATTTTAAAAGGCATAGAGGATAAACACAGCTTCAGGACACCACCTCTGAAAGGAAGAAAACTCCTCCCTATCTTGCCACAAGCCCAGGGAATAAATTAAACCCACAGCATACGGAGTTTGGTGTTACATCCCAAATACCACTGTTCTCCCAGCCCTCCCACATACACACTCCCATTTTACCCCAGGCTGAGAAAGGGACTGCCCCAGGGAAGGAGGAATTAGTCCCCTGGGATCTGCATACCAGCCCCAGGGCTGGACCATGCTGGGACCCTGTTCCCACACAGGGACCCCAGTCCTATTCTGGGATCCCTATCCCACAGAGGGACCTGAGGCCCATGCTGGGATCATTGTACCATGCTTGAATTAATGTCCTATGGATGGATGCCAGTCCTATGCATGGATCCTTGCCCTATGCAGGGTCCCCAACCCCATTCCAAGACCCCAGTCCCATGCCAGAACCCCCGTCTTATACCCAGATCTTGGTCCCATGTCAGGACACCAGTCCTATGCTGGGATCCCTGTCTCATGCCCACATCCCAGTCCATGCTATGATCCCTGTCCCATACCAGGACCCACTCCTCATGATGGGGTCCCAGTCCTGTGCCAGGATAAGCAATGTTTCACTGCAAGGCTTCACTAGAGAGAGGAAGAGCCTGATCCTGCTATTCCTCCCCACTACTCTCCTCCAAGTACAAGCCCAGCCCCTTGTGTCCTGCTTTGAGTGATGTGGCCCACCGGGAAGGGGGTGTCCATGCTCCATACTGGATATGGGTAGCTATTTAGAGGCATGCTCCCCACAGGGACCCAAAGCAGCAGGGTGACCTGCAGGGCTGAAAAATGCTGCTTTAAAGGTTTACAGAAAACAAGGAGTTTATCAGAACAAGGGGGGTGAATCTGTTTCCTCAGCAAAGCAAAGGAAATAAGACTCAGGGCAGGTATCTTCCAGTCAGAAGAGGTCACAGCTGGGTCAATGCTTCTGATGGCTGCAGGGATGCTCCCAAAAGTGTTATGATGGGAGGCTCCTGTGCACTGGTTTGGTGCCTGTGGTACCCATTATCCATTTGAAAACAGGCCTCTCCTCCTGCCCAGCTGGGCTAGCAAGCCCAGGGGTCCAGGGCTGATCCTAGCTGAAGTAAAGGCTGGAATCACGGGCTGGTTTGGGTTGGAAGGGACATTAAAGACCACCCAGTTCCAACCCCCAACCATGGGCAGGGACACCTTCCACATGGAAAAGGGAAAAGCCAATATGCTTTATTTTGGCTTGTCCTAGAAGGAGATGCTTTGATTTTCCATTTGCAAATGACATTTCCACGGGGTGCTGGCAGCAAAAAGGAGCCCTTCAGAAAACTTTTCCTTGCATGAGAAAAGCAGCTTATAATTGTTTACATTTTATACGGGGTTGAAACACTGCTGCAAATGAGCTCAAAAAATGTCAGCCCATGCAGGGCTGAGAAGGGTGCTTCTGCTGCTGGGAGGAGCACAGGTTTGCTCTGGGAAGCTGTGCTTGCAGCCAGGGACAATGTAAAGGGAATTAGTCATGGAAAGAAAACTCTTCTGCTTCCCACTGTCGCAAAGCAGATGGAGGATTCTCCCCTTTTACCCTGCTCTGGTGAGATGCCCCTGCAGCTCTGCAGCCCCAACTTAAGGACGTGGAGCTCTTGGAGAGAGTCCAGAAGGGCTACAGATGCTCCAAGCGCTGGAGCACCTCTGCTATGGAGACAGGCTGAGAGAGCTGGGCTTGTTCAGCCTGCAGAAGAGAAGGCTCCGAGGACAGCTTAAGGCAGCTTCCAGTGCCTAAAGGGGCCAGCAAGAAAGCTGGAGAGGGGCTTTTGCCAAGGGCAGGTAGGGACAGGACATGGGGGAATGGATTTAACCTGACAGAGGGGAGATTTAGATGAGATCTGAGGAGGAAGTTCTTCCCTGTGAGGGTGCTGAGGCCCTGGCACAGGGTGCCCAGAGAAGCTGTGGCTGCCCCATCCCTGGCAGTGTTCAAGGCCAGGTTGGATGGGGCTTGGAGCATCCTGGTCTGGTGGAAGGTGTCCCTGTCCATGGCAGAGTTGGGTTGGAACTGGATGGGCTTTAAGGCCCCCTCCAACCCAAACCAGAATGTGATTCTGTGATTCTATGATAACTGTCCCCTGCACATTGTGTTTGCATTCATATTGGACACGTATTTCAAAGCAGAGGTCATCAGCCTGGGTCCAGAGGGAAAGGAAAGGTGGCCTGGGTACCACGCAGCCAGATGGACAGAGGAGCGGAGTCTAGGTACTGGGATTGGATGCAGCATGGTTTTATGTACAGCTATTTGCTGACATCTACAGGGCGCTTCACAGAGACGAGGCTGTAGCTACTTGGAGTATGCATATTCACTCTCCAATTTCCTTCACAGTGAGGAAATGCACTTTAAGGTGTGTGACAGCCCCAGGTCATTACTAACTACAAACATCCATGTTTACCAGACACTCATCTTGATCTTCAGTTTCACTTTGGTGTTGGAGACTGTCACAGGTTGGGTCCTTTTCATTTTTAAGCATCCTGTTCATCTCTGAAGCATCACCACATGCTCTGCCCAGTGCCAAGGATATCCCTGTAAGGCAGATGCACCCCCATTTTCTATGACAGACCCACAACACAGTGTTACCTGGACAGGAGCACCCATGACACGCAGCACCCACCTGTGTCTATGTGGCACCTTCACACCTATGATAGATCTTGGCTTTCTTGCCCACAGACATGGGTGGAGGGCACTTGGCTGCCTCCTGCCCAGGGTAAAACAGAGCAAACCAGTAAAGATAAGACAAAAATGACGCTCAGGAAGATGGATGGGCTTTCACTCCTAGTGCTTTCCCACTAGAGAGCCCAGAGGGAACCCACAGCCACACATCAACTCTTCGGCATGGAGCTGGATACTCACTGGTCAGGTGGGTACTGATCTCCCCTTGCTCCATGGGTTTTCATCTCTTGGTTGGCCTCATGTACCACAAAAGAGCCCCTCTGAGGAGTGACAGGCTGAGGGGAGGATGCAGCAAGGATGGCTGCAAACACCAGGAACCAGAACACCAAGGGAGAGGGGAAGCAGCTAGGGATGGAGGCTTTAAGCAGCCATTTGTGCATGGAAGCTGGGGTATCAAGAGAGCATTTCACCAGCTCTTTGCTCACTGCCCTTCATCTGGAATCAGGAAGGGGGCTCTTGCAGGTGGAAAGCCTCTGAACCTTACTCATCACGTGCAACCACAGAGCAGTCTTGCAGCAGCAGCAGACCTGGCAGAGGGACAAGTGTTCATCAGTCTGTACTTAGCATGGCTGGAACCAATTGTGTCCTGCGTGGAGACCTGGTCCAGCTGTGGACAATCCGAGATGGCCACTCCAGCCATCAAGGCTCCAGCAGGCTTGAGGGCAGAAATGCCACCCCCCCTCCAAGGCAGGCTGCTGCTACAAAAAGAACCTCTCTCCCAGCAGCTCTTTTCAACAGGCTTTTAAAAGCAGCAGGATGTGTGCATTGACAGGAACAGTCATAATTATCACAGGTGAACTCTTCTGTCAATGCTGCTGTCGAAGGCGTATGCCCCAGATGTCTTACCTCAAGATCAAAACACTCTGAACCAAGCACAGAGGATTCAGGAGCCCGTACAATCAGGCCTGACCAAGGCACCCACCCTTCAAGACCCCCCAGAGGCACAGCAAAGGTTCCTGGGAAAAGTGCAGGGTCAGCTTTGCAGCATCCCACCTCCTTGCTTCTTCCAGCCACATCAGGTTGGCATTACCCCACATCACTCGTTCGTGGCCCAGGAGTTGTGCTTAGACCTGCTGTAGCTACAAGCTGAGCCACATCAAAGCCCACTGCTGCTTATCCCAGGGAAGCAAAGGGGACAGGGACTACTGAACAGTGGTCTAAAGTCTCCACAGACATAAAAGAGATGAGGTGATCTTTGCTAATAAGAAGCTCCCCATGACCCAGCAATGTTCACCTGCAGCCCAGAAACCAACTATGCCCTGAGCTGCATCACCAGCAGCATGACCAGCAGGCCAAGGGAGGAGAATTTCACCTTCCACTCTCCTCTGGTGAGACCCCACCTGCAGTCCTGCATCCAGCTCTGGGGCAACAACACAAGAAGGACATGGAGCTGATGGAGCGAGACCAGAGGAGGCCACAAAGATGCTCTGAGGGCTGGAGCACCTCTGCTATGGAGGCAGGCTGAGAGAGCTGGGCTTGTTCAGCCTGGAGAAGAGAAGGCTCTGGGGAGACCTTAGAGCAGCTTCCAGTGCCTAAAGGGGCCAACAAGAAAGCTGGAGAGGAGCTTTTGACAAGGGCAGGTAGGAACAGGACAAGGGGGAATGGATTTAAACTGACAGAGGGGAGATTTAGATGAGCTAGTATGAGGAAGTTCTTCCCTGTGAGGGTGGGAGGCCCTGGTACAGGTTGGCCAAAGCTGAGGCTGCCCCATCCCGGGAAGTGCTCAAGGATTCTATGAGCTGCCTCTACCCAGTCCTCTGCAGAACAAGTGACAACTTCCTCCACTGTGGGACTGTTTTATTATTAAAAGATTTGCTAACAACAAACTTTGTCAATTACAAAATATATAGAAGTGTTGCACATACATAGACACACTGCACAGCCTGGAGGGTCAGGAAACTTCAAGGAACAGAACAAATCGCAAGTTAACATCAAGCAACGATCGGGTCCCAAGCCACTCAGCCACTTCCAGGAGAATTATTCTGCACATGTTGGGTCTGATCATGGATGTTCCCAAATACACACCAGCTCTCTAGAGAAGACCACCTCTTTGTTCCCCACCTGGCAGTTACACCAGCTCTTTCCACAGAAAGAAGCACCCTGAAAAAGGCATCTTTGTGCAGGAAGAGGAGAATCAGTCCCCTGGGAAATGGTCATGGCTCTGGCTCTCTAAGGGCTGGTGAGCAGCACATCCCAACAAGATGCCTCTATCTGAGAGCAACAGGATCGGCATTGCTGGCAGATCCCAAGCCCAAGGCTGCCGGATGGACCTCCTCAGTCGGAGTCACTTCCCTCCTGCTTTGCTGACCCAACAGCAGATGCCAGCTCCTCCTCCTGCCCTTTCAACCGCTCTCCTGCAAGTGAAAAACAGCAGTGGCTTAGTGATAAACCAGCTGTACTGGGGAACCTACATGGTGAAGGACATGAACTGCAGCCCCTGAGCCCACAGACCATCCCTCCATCCATGCAAGCCAAGTGTGCACGTGGCCTTGGGGAAGCTAGTGGGACCAACAGCTTCCCAGACCCTTTTGGGAAGGCCACCAAGCTCTGCCAGAGCCTCCCTGGCCCAACAGCAAGACACCAAGTTCCCAGCAAGCATCGTGTAATCCCTCTGGAACAAATGGTGCTCCCCATGTACACCATCCCTGTGGCACCAAAACACACTTATTAGCTCAGCGATGGCTCTCTGTGTCCTCTTCTCCAGCTTCTCCAGTTTCTTGGCTACATCTCGCTTCAAATCCCTGGAGAGGAGAGAGACAATGTCAGAACAAACCCACACCCCAGGCAGATGTGAAATCAAGGGCTACATTACACCTTTCCCAGTGGAAGAGGAACTCCTTCTCTCTCATGTGAGCACCATGGAGCAGAGTGTGTCCCTCATCACGAAAACACTCTGATGGGCAAATCACCCAATGCCCTAGCATTCCTTGTCACTGAGGCCACCATGGTGACAAGCATCCCAGAGGGATCAGCAGAGTCACTTGGTGGAAGTAGGAAAAGTGAAGACAGTCCCGTGCTTTGAATCTTCCTCAAAGCAGGGCTGGCTTTCCCATTTCTAGCCGTTTCAACTCAACCTGGACAAGCTCGAGCTGATAATAACCTACCACTGATGCCAACACCCCTTTACCCACAGCAGGGCTCTGGAGGCACTCACCAGTCTGGTTTCCTGGGGGCCAGGTTTGCCAGATCCTAGGGAAGAAGAAGAGACACCCAGTGAGAGCTGCAGGCAAGGTTCAAGCCTGGACACAGACAGATGAACGCAGGACAGAATGGCTTGGAATATACGTACCACCTCATCGATGATGGGCTCTGGCTTGGCAGCCTCCAGCTGGTCCTTCACCTTGTCTTCCACTAGATGGGGGAACAAGAACAGCGTCAGCTCAGAGCGCAGCAGCAGGACACCAAGAGCACAAGGCACAGGGAAACCCACCAGAGCTCTGGACTTGGCTCACAAAAGCCCATTTGAACATCTTTGCCTTAACAGCATGGCACATACAAGCGAATACACACAGGATGTGTACTCCCACCACCCAAACCCTTTCAGAGACTCTCAAAAATCACCTGGAAATGATGCAAACCCAACAACCATTACATGTCACAAACACCAACAGCAGCAAGAAGTCGTCTGGTGGGTTCCAACCCTCTTTCTGAAAAACCTGCAGGGACCAGCAGCTCTGCAAGTGGCACCTGACTCACTGTGACTCATTTACAAGGCCACCATCTGAGATAACTTGAGGAAATTGAGCTCCAGCCCAAACCATACATAAAGGTCTGCAGATACCAGGGATAATGGCAAAGCTTGCATGGCAAACAGCCCTCCATCCTTCAACACTGAGTCTGTGCAAGGAGGGGGTGTGGGGACCAGAGGGAGCACATCCCTGTGGTGGGTATCCTGGTCCAGCAAACGGATACGCCCGAGGCACATTTAATACGAAACCACACCAAGCCCCAGCCCTTCTGTCCTTCTCCTTCCCACAAAGTGCCCAAGGACAAACAGGCTGGATGCTCCAGACACAGGAACAGCAGCCAGTGGGGGCTGCAGCTCCAAAGAAGGGCTGGCTGAGAGGGCAAGTTTTACTGGAAACAGTTCAAAATTCCTGTTCTCATTTCCAAATGACGCTCCAGGGAAGAATTGGGGGAAGTTTTAAACTTCTACCAAAGTACCAAGGAAGCAGAGTGTCAGCAGATCTCTGCCATGCTCCCAGAGGCAGCCTTTTGATTTAGGGAATTTTTGAAAAGATCTATTCCAGAAGGACTTAGTATTTCAAGATCAAGGGAACTTCTACCCTTCACCTCCCTCTCAAGAGCTGTGCTGAGGTTCAGTGCTAGGAAATAGCAGACGGAACACCCTGAACTCATGACTAATATTTGTTTAAAGATAACTCACACAAAAAACAGCCCAAGTCTCCTTTAGAACCCTCCAGAGAGAGCTCGGCTCCCCTGAGTGTCAACCCTTCGGTTTGGGGCAGGACTCAGTGTGCTCAGACACACACCCCACTTGTGCAACGCAGGGTGTGCAGTCTTCATGGGTGAGAGGATGATGAGGCAACATGGGCCGCAAGCATCACACTCACCCAGCAGCAGTGGGAGAGCTCCGGCACTCCCACCATGGCTGCTCAGACACGCCATCACCCTCCAGGGCTGCAGACAGTCATCTCCTAGGACCTAAATACCTCACACCAGCAAGCTACTAAAAGAATACACCCAGTGGCTTTTGCACCTTCATCTGAAGTGATCGGGAACACAGAGGTTTCCAAGCCACCTGAGTTTTGGAAAGGAAAGGTATAACCCATCCACTCTGCAGCATGCTGGCTGGATGCAGAGTCCTGTGCTGGTTTATTTTGTCCTCACAACAGCAAGTGTTGCCTCATTCTCTCTGGGAACACCGCTGGTGTGGGAGACTGGTGAATGGGAAGGGGATGGGAAGTGCTGTTATAGAGAGCCTCATCATAGCAGTCAGTGAATCCCTGCAAAGGACTCTGCATGAGGGAGGGGATTCTCCCCCTCTGCTCTCGTGAGAGCCCCCCTGCAATCCTGCGTCCAGGCCTGGGACTCCAATATAAGAAAGACATGGAGCTGTTGGAGTGAGTTCAGAGGTGGCCACAGAGATGCTCCAAGCGCTGGAGCACCTCTGCTATGGAGACAGGCTGAGAGAGCTGGGCTTGCTCACCCTGGAGAACAGAAGGCTCCGGGGACACCTTAGAGCAGCTTCCAGTGCCTGAAGGAGCTGATAAGAGCACTGGAGAGGGGCTTCTGACAAGGGCAGGTAGGGACAGGACAAGGAGGAATGGCTTTAAACTGACAGAGGGGAGACTGAGATGAGATCTGAGGAAGAAGTTCTTCCCTGTGAGGGTGGTGAGGCCCTGGCACAGTTGCCCAGAGAAGCTGTGGCTGCCCCATCCCTGGCAGTGTTCAAGGCCAGGTTGGACAGGCTCATCTAGTGGAAGGTGTCACTGCCCATGGCAGGGGGCTGGAACCTGACGGTCTTTAAAGTCCCCTCCAACCCAAACCAGTCTGTGATTCTATGATCTGCCTTGCCTGCAAGCCTCCAGAAGAGAGTAAAGCAGGGGGAGCCTCACCACAGGCACCAGCACCACCTCTAGCGATGCTCCTGCTGTTGTCCTTCCTTGTGTTACCTCCCATGCTTCCCCCTTGCACTCACCTGAGGCTGGCTTGGCTGGGGGCATCTTCCTCTTCTTAAGCTCCTCATCTTCGGGATCGTAGTTTCGCAGTTTGAGCTCCCTGGGGAGGAAAGGGAAGAGCACAGAGCCGTGAGACACATCCTTTCCACCCTGAACCATGGGCTCTCAATAGTGAGGGACGTATCTGCAATAGCAGCTGCAGGCAGTGGCCAGGAGCTGGCAGCAACCCATGCTAGTCAGAAAAGACAGGGTCATGCCAGAGATCAGCAGGATAAAGGTGATGTCTTGGCAAGCCAAACAGAGGCAGCTAGTTACGGACACAAGTGGCTTTGCAAAGCTCTGAACTTCAGCCCAGCTCCCTTCTAGGTCTCAACCCAATGACAGACTCAGTATGGGAACACCAGTGATCCACAACCAGGGGAAGAAATTACCCCAGGATGGTACATAGGAAGGATGGGGGAAAAAAAGAGTATTTGGGGTACAAGGTGGTTACTCAGTCACCAGAGAGGCTTCTGCAGTACTACAAACACATGGTGCAAATAATGGGAATAAATTCAGGCTCCTGAGCAAATGGGTGGTGGAGCTGACAGAGACAGGGATGATGATATCCAAACCTCACAGAGGTCTGCCCAGAGAAGCTGTGGCTGCCCCATCCTGGCAGTGTTCAAGGCCAGGCTGGACGGGGCTTGGAGCACTCTGGTCTAGAGGAAGGCTTCCCTGCTCATGGCAGGGGGTTGGAACAGGATGAGCTTTAAGGGTTCACTCTAGGATTTTATGATTCTGTCTTCACCCATCCTTACACCTCCCTCCACAAGAGCTCAAAGTCAGCAGTCAGCCCTCCCCACAGGGCACACACCTCCCCGTTTCTCAGACGTTAATTCACCCCCATTCAAGTTCTTTTTACACTTCTCCCAAATAATTTGGGCCTCAAATGGACAACCATTAGACAACCTCAGTGCTGATTCCTCCCCAAGGTCAAAACCTTCGAGCTTCAAGTAGAGGCATTTCCAAAACTAGAGCCCTGAGAACCCAGCTCACAGAACCCCATCCCACCTCCAGCTGCTTATACATGACTACAATGCACTCTGCAGGTCACTGGACCTTAATAACAGTACACTAGCCCACAGGGCAAATTAAGCAGATTAAATACATTTAACACTGTCAGTGAGTTTAAACAGAAACTGAGGCACTTGCTGCCCAGCAATGCTCCTGCCCCAGATGTCAGCAAAGCCTTGAGCAGTGATGAGGGCAGCTGTGTTGCTGCAGAGGAGGATGCATAGAGCCCCAATGCAAACACAGCAGAAGGTGCTTTGATCAGGCAGGAAAATCATCAGTCCAATATTACCACTTTTCCTCCCAGCAGCCAGCTGATACCTGGGACCATCTCCCTGCTAGAGTTTACTGATGGAGAAGCAAGTGGGATACAACCCAACCCAAGGGGTTACAGTCAAAGCAAAGACTGACAAAAGGTGAAGAAGCTACAGCCCAAGAGAGGTGAGTAGAGAGCTAAGAGGTCTTCTGTTTGCAGCAGAAGCTCCCAGACCCCACATTTCAAGGGGCGTACATGCTGGAGGTCTGGTTCCTGGTACAAGAAGGGAGACCAGCCCTTCATTACTTTACTGCAGCGCTTTGGCACCACTTCAGGCTCACACAAGGAAGAGGAATTGTGAGCTTAAACCTGCTCCCCGACACTCTTCCCACCCAGAAAGCCCCACCTCGGCTTGCAAACAAAAGCCTTGCAGTCCAGCACTGCTCATGCTGGAGGTTTATCCACACGATTAGAGAAAATAGAACCACAATGCACAGCTTGGCAAGTTGCATCACAGATGGGGACAAGCAGTGGCACAGGCCTGGCAGAAGGGGAAGCAGCCGATGTGCAGTGGTGAAGAGGAGAAGGGCTGCGAAGCTACACACAGATCCCCTAGTGCCTGGCACCAGTGCTTTCAGCTCCTTATTAAACCCATGTGCGGGGTTTAAACTGCGAGCACTGGGAGCAAACAAACAAAAACTGATCCCTTTAATTAACTGGGTGAGGTGAGAGCAGCTCCTGCACCTGCCTCTGGTAATTCTCAGTGCCCAGTGATCACACAGCAGCCTCCCTGGGGGGCTCAGGGACTTAACAGCAATGTCCCACTCACACCATCTCCCCCTTCTTCTGTGCACAGGAGGCTGTAGAGACAGAGACATGAGGAGCAGGGTGGTGCTCTCCTGAGTAACTTGAAGGCAGGCAAGGGTTAACTATATATATATATGTATATATTTAGAAGTTGCTGATCTTCTGCAGAGGTGGGTTAAATAGTTCAGGTACCAGCAGTTCCTCTAGTGCTGCTCTCCAAGAAGACAGCTGGTGTGCTTCAGAAGTGATGAATTATCCGAGTTCCCATGAAAACAAAAATAACACCGGAATTAACATCAGGCTTTGTGGCAGAAGGGGAACACAGGAGCCAGGTTAGGGAGTGCAGCTCCTGAGGACGGAGGGCACATCATGGTGAAGCACTGGCACTAACATGCTCATCAGGAAGGGCTGAGCACCCAGAGAAGAGCTGGGTATGACCCATTTGGCTTTAGGGTGAAAACGAGATCGTGCATGGTCAACTACCAGATTTTACCACCATCTCCTTGTAAGTGATGGAGGATGTGCCCAGCTCAGATGATCTCCTATTCCTTGAGCACCTTGTGTTTTCCAGCCCACTGCAGCCCAAACAAGGCAGGACAGTTAGCAATGGAGGTGGTTATACCATTACAACTGGTGGTGAGGGCAGGTCTGCGCTAGAAGCTCCTAGGACCACGTGAGGATTTGGGGAGCTGCAGCATTACAGAGGGACGCTACGGACACAGCTTCCCAGCATCTCCTAAAGGCCTGCCAGGAGTGACACATTCCCTGTTTTGTGTCAGGAATGCCTCAAAAACAGTTTCCACTCAGGCCTGGAGCTCCTTGCTGGGGAAGAAGAGGAGACCTTAAGTTTTCTTTGAAGCAGGCAGGTTGGAAACAGCACGGCATGCAGGGTATGCACAGAATGCAAACAGCTATCTCAATGTTAAACACAGGGCACTTAAAAGCTTCCTGCCAGGTTGTTTTTTTGCTTTACTCCTCCAGCCCCAAGGGCTTTATGGAACAGTTTCCCCAATTGATGAATGGATCTTTTTAAGACTTCTAGTGAAGAGCACACATGCTGATGTCCTTGCATCAGGAACACAGGGAACAGGTTTGCCAAGAAGCCTTGTAACAGCAATTTCTTAGGCGGCACAGCATCCTCACTCCCATAGCTATTATCAGAAAACAGTCACTAGGAGCTGCACTGACTACACTGCTTAAAGGGCACCCACCTGGTCTTTCCTCTCCGAGGGTAAGGCTAGAGGCCAAGGAAAGCTGGCTAGGACATCTCAGTACAGTTTTCTTAGTGGCTCTGGAGGTGAAAGCTGCAAGTAGACCTCAGCAGGACAGGTACTAGCAGAAGGCAAGAGTCCAGCAGCATCTGCAGACCCTGGTTACTCTGCCCAGGATCAGAGATGGGTGCCCTCAATGGCTCTTCACCTTTCAACCTTTCTCAAGCCCTTCACATCACCGCTTAAATGTCTCTTGTGCTCCTCAGTGCCAGCTCTAGGCACCTGATGAAGCTCGGGGAAAAAGACGCTTTGTCAAAATTAAGTGGTTTCAAATATCCAGGCTTGTAGATCGCTATTTCTGAAGTGCCCTTCCATTCTTTGGAAGCAGTTTAGGGAAGACTAAACTGGGTGTTCTCAAACCTACCTCAGCAACTTCAGGCAACTGCTTTTCCAAAACCTTGGAGAAATACCATCTGGTATGAGAATTTCCTGCCCTTTGACCTTCTCAAGCTGCTCCAGAGCCCCCATATTCAGTGCCTTCCATCTTTGCGACAGCTATTCCAACTTGCTCGGAACCAAACGTCCTGAGCAACCATTTCCACATTGTTCTTTAAAGAGGAACCAGCACAAGAATTTAATTTTATCTCCCTGCATCTCCAAAATTCACTGACTCCTGGGTGGTCCTGGGCAACCACACTCAAACATGTAAAGGAGTTCCTGCTACAGAAGATATGACAAAGTTCCCAAATCCTTGAAGGAGTAGCGGTTTGGTGGACCCTCCTCTGCTTCATCATGCGCTCCGTGAGAGCAAGAAGGTTTGAAGGAGCAGGGACAAAGGAGCCCGACAACCAAGAACAGCAAAGCAAGAGACTTCTGCAGCAGCCCAAGAGGTTTGGGGCTCAAGCTGGAGGAAGCCCACATTAGACTCTGGCCAAGCTACTGAAGAACCTGAAAGGAGCAGGGATGCTGGGATACCTGGAGACCACACAGAGAAGATGTCCCTTGGGGCAGCACTCAGATGCTCTTCAGCAGCAGCACACTTCTCCTCAAAATGCCTCTTCCCTTTTCTGCTTCCAATTGCAAACCAAATAGCAGATGGCATTTTCAAGCTTTTTCTACAGGTCCCCTATTTTTTTTTTCCAGGGAAAATTTACTTTATAGCAAGTTTAATTGACAAACATAAACTCTCTCCTACCATCTTTAGATTCCATGGAAAGAATGAGATTAAGAGCATTTGGACAGAGATTTCAGGCGTGGATTCTTATATCCTCTTTGCTCCCCTCAGTCACAACCTCCCTGACCTGCTGCGATTCTCTGCAAAGACATCTAGTACATAGTGGGTGCTGCATGATCACCAGTGGGTACTGATGGAACTCTGCAGCACCATCACCCTTCAAGGGCACTGCAAGACTTGCTATACAGCACCCATCACTCCTGGCACAGACTTAATTTAACATAATCCCAGAATGGTTTGGGTTGGAAGAGACCTTAAAGCTCACCCAGTTCCAACCCCCTGCCGTGGACAGGGACACCTTCCACCAGACCAGGTTGCTCCAAGCTGCATCCAGCCTGGCCTTGAACACTGCCAGGGATGGGGCAGCCACAGCTTCTCTGGGCAACCTGTGCCAGGGCCTCACC